>VYZW01016632.1:0-82819 GCA_013401315.1 Balaeniceps rex | reverse complement strand
CCCCATCATTTTTCTTCCTCCATCATTTAACAGAAATCCACTTTCCGGCATGCTCACTCCACACTGCAGGGACTTTCCTTCACCAGTCATTCCCAAATGATTAATCAGCGCTCAGGCAGCTTGCGTTGCTCTGTCCCCGTGGCTTCCTGGTGCTTCCCTCCTCCGGCGTTTGACCCCGGAGCTGTGGGGGTGAGCGGCAGTGCGGGTGCAATCCTGCAGCCCTTCCCACGGCCCGATCCCATGCTGCCTGGCCCTTTCCAGGGGCTTTCCCAGGCAGCCTGTTGCCCACAGGGTCGATGCAACCAGTCTTCGGGGTGCTGCCAGCCATGCCCTCCTGGAGGATGGGGGGTTGCCATGTCACCCCAAACCAGTGGGGAGCAGGAATGTCCTGAGTGGACTTGGGCTCCCTCTCCACAGTGAGGCATGAAGGGGTTGCAAGCCCGTTCCTGCCCCCACCGCCCAGCTTCCACTCGTTTCTCTCCTGAAACTCAGAGCTTTGCAATCAAGGGCGTGGAACTCCAACCACTGCGTTCGGCAGTGGCGTGGGGCACTTCCTCCGTCCCGGCAGAAGCAAGCGGGAGCTGCCGTGTCCCGGCTGCTCCCGGGGCCGGCACCGGAGGGGGGTGGGATGAGCTCAGCAGCGGGGAATGCGCTTTGCTGGGCGCGAGGGGGGCCACGCTCACAGGGCCCATTGTCGGGGCGGTTTTGGCAATGATGTCATGGACAGCGGCGTGCCGCAGCAGGCCCCGCGCGCTCGGGAGGGCGGCCAGAGCCCGCTTCTCCACCGGCAGTGCGCGGGCTGGGGAGCCGCAGGTGGGGTGCGGGGGGTTTACGAGAGCGGGGAGCGTTGTGGTGCCTCCCACCCCATGGCCGTGCCGGTTAACGAGCCGAGCCGGGGTTTTGGGGTCAGAGCGCAGCGGTGTCAGGCTGGCGGGCTGCCCTGCGGAGTTGGCGAGGGGCTCGCTTGCTGCGAACAAAGCAGCAGTCATGGAAACTTGCTGCTGTACAAAGGCTGGACATTCAGACTCCTTCCCCCCCTCGAATAATTAGCGCAGTGTTCCTGTGTGCAGTGCGGCTGGGTATCTGCACCACCGTCCTGCAGCTGCGAGCGGGGACCTGCTTGGCAGTGAGCAATGGAGTCTGAAATAGCCGGTGTGAGTGGCAGCTCTTACTCTCTGTGTTGTATCCTTGCTCGCTGCTAGTCCCGTCCCAGCAGCATGGAGCCCTCCTTGTGCTCGTGGTGGAGATGCTCTCCAGCAGCACTTGCTACAAGAGTCGGATGTGCGCTGATGCCTCCTGGCTGGGGCTGTCCTTGAACGTCAAATCAACGCATTTACCTTCTCACGTCCGTAACTTGGTATATGGCTATTAAGGCAACAGAAACCATAGGTGTATTCAGACTGAAAGTATTAAGAAACAGGATCATAAGCCACCCGCAGTTTGACTTGTTTCCCCACCCACCCTAACAATTCCTAATTTTGAGATTCTTGACTTCTCCTTCCAGCCCCCTTGGGTGTTTTCAGTTTCTCTTGGACAAGTTGGGTTGGTTGCTGTTCCTGTTACACTGCTGGCTTAAACTTGCTTTATGTTATGCCTTTCTCTTCTGGATGTGAGACGTGAGTGGTCTCTGGGTGCCCATTAAGAAGTTGGGCAGAGCTATTTTAGTCTGCATTTCACTCCCGTGAGCTCCACTGGTTTGATTATTTTTATTCTTTTCTGTATTAAAAGTCTGTATGATTCTTCTTTCTTGCCAAACCTACCCTGAAAGGACTGGATTTGACCTTACTTTCACAGTTGCCTGTTCTACCTCATGAGAGATCCTTTCCAGAGGCCGAACATGTACCAGTAGATAGTACAGGGTGATGGATGCGATAGTGGCCTGAAGTTCTCTTGACTGATCTGAAGGGTTTCAAATCCACTTAAAGTAAAAACTATGGAAAACCTCTGAATTGTAATGTTTAATCTCTCAAATCCTAAGATAAGTCTCACAAAGGCATCTTACTTTTTTTTTAATAACCAGTCACCCTGCTAAGCATATAGGAAAATGGTTTCTGTCCCCTTGCCAAAACCAAACCAAAACAAAAAAAAACCCCACCAACCAGAACCCCAATGTTTTTTTCCATCCTCCTGTCTGTGCCCAGACCAGCACTCCGTTCTTACAACCCTCCAGTGAAACTGCATTCCTCTTCTGAAAAACTCACCTTGTAAAAAGCTTAGTGGATCTGCTGTGTACAGGGTGTATCGCTTACACTTCCTGAAGATGGACTTCCTCAGGTAATGAACGCCCTGTGGCTCGTCGGTGAAGCTCACCACTGGCCGTGTCTGGGCAGGGTGCGGGAGCTAAGCTGGGAGCGGGTGAGCAGGGAGCCCACTGGTGTTCATCTGAGCTGGATGCCGAGGAACTGCTCTCTCCTAAGGGTCGCAGCACCGACTGCAAACACTGAGCAGCAGAGATGCAGTGGTGCTGGAGCACGTTGCCGTTGGAGGCTAGCAGGTCACAGCTAGGAATCCACGGAGCTGGCTGGAGTTCAGCTGCTGCAGTGCCAATGCTGTGCAACAAGCACAGCCTGTGCTTTCGCTGAGTAAGCCAGCCGCATGCGGCCAGACGACAAGCTGTGTGCCGAGCCCCGAGAAGCTGCGAGGTGGACCTGGGCTTAAGGGTCGCTGGAGGAATGTTCACAGAGCACAGAGGAACCCGTGTAATTGATTTAAAGACATATTATCCCTACAAAGGATATCACTAATGTCTTTAGCAGGCGCAGTAAGCCTGTGAACGCATGCTGTATGCTGCAGCAAAGAACTTCCTTAGGCAGCTTGCTCACTCCATCTTATCTGCACGATTCTGTTTGGCGTGCAAGCAGTACAGAGCAGGGCTTTTGAAGAGCTTGGTTCAATGTGGAGTTTTCACTGTTGCAGAAGATGAAGCCCTAATGAGTGCTTAGTTTTTCTGTCCCCCAATTGCTATAGCTGTTTAACAATAGGTGAGAATAATTAGAGGTGGGGAAATGCTCAGAAACTTCAAGACACCAGGATTTAAAATTCCTGCAGTCTCTATGTAAATGATCCATAACTGAGGTGAACTTTGTGTGCTATACAAAGCTCCTTCTGGAAATAAGGAGTAAGGGCTGTTGTTGAGACAGCTCCTTTGTTTTGTATTAAGGAGCGTGCATCTTGGGTTCTTCCTCCATACAATGCATAAAACCAAACTTTAAATAGGGAAGACATCAAGATTGGAGAGGGTGACCACTTTTTAGAGAAGCTGGATGCAAAGATCAGTGCTGGTTGTGGTAGAACTTCCACGTGTGAAGATCAACAGCACAACTTCTGAGATGACTTTGCCCAGATTGCAGTCAATACGTCTTGTTCACAGCCTCAGCCAAGAAACTTAAAAAAGAGAAGAAAAAATTCACTACTCAAAAGCTGCTTTTTCAGTCCTTCATTTGTTTCACAAGACTTCGCACAGTCTGTATTACTAGCTTGATTTAGTAAGGAAGCTGTCTGCTGTGGTAGCTTATCTTGTTTCCACTAATTGTCTAACAGAAAATTACTTGCAGCTCTGCTGTAGGGCAGAGTTGAAGGAGCGTTGCCACAGCCCGGGTAGTCCTTGTGCTTAATCTGAATGCAAAGCAGACTTGCACATGAGCAAAAGATACTAGTCACAAACTTGTTTCTAACACTGGGGTTTTTTGAATTGTAGAATAATTTAGTTTTGAAGAGACCTGGTGAAGGTCATATAGTTCAAGCCATCTACTCTAGGTAGAGTTTAGGGATCTCTACTGGAGTAGATGAATTTGCAAGCTTCAAATCAATGCCAGGTTTCAGTTCTGGCGCTTGCTCCTGGGGCAGCTGCAAGCACAAATACAGAGGACCAAGCTCTGCAGCGCTGGCGGTTTTCCACTTGGTAGGTTGGGTTGGGAAGTTTTTTGTGGCCCAAGCCATAAAAATGACACACGTTTGTCTTGAGATGGTCACGTTGCTGGCTGAAGGCTAGGCACTTTAATGTCTTTCTTTGTGCTTTAAGGAGTGTGATATTAACAGTCCAAGCGTAACATATCATATTAATATTTAGTATAGAGCAACAATTATAAATCAGCTTGAGCAGTTAACTTGGTTCATTTTCAAGACCGAGACTGGTGGTGTGTACTGCCGGCCTATGGAATTGCCATAATCCATCTCTTGGGCCGGTTGCCATCTAGTTAATAGGATAATAAAAGGGTAAGAATTACAATCTAGACTCAGAGGTGTGATGGGGGAAGTGAATGAGTTCTGGTTCAGTCTGTTTTCCTCTTCACCCTACCAGGCAGCCACTTAAATCCTAACAGCTGACTAAGAAGCAGGATACTCCTACATAAAACTTAATGTTGTAGGCTATATATAGGCTTTTTTTACAGAAGACTGAGTGCTCGCTTGTTCAATGCTGGTGTTGATTCTGCAGAACAGCTTAAGTCTCGTTGGCAGGCTTTCCCCGGCAGTCAGCGTGCAGGTCCTGTCGAGCTGCATCCCGATGCCAGGACCTCTCGGCAGCAGGCTGGCTGCAGCCTGTCCCTGCGGACGGCTTCTGCCTGCGTGCAGCTGAGCGAGGGCTGCATCTTGCTTCACAGCTGTAGCTATTTTGTCGACATTGGATTGCCATCGGGTACTTCTCGAGGAGGAAAGCAAGTTAGGGTTGGGGTAACTGAAGTCAAAATATACATTGAACAGCGTAGGTGGGAAGGAAGGTTCCTGTTGAAGCCAAACTTGAGTGTTTCTGCTTCTTGCTGGTTCTGGATGATGTGTCTAGCCATGATAACTTGGACTGTCTAAAAGTGGTCATCTAACAGCATTCACAAATTTGGAGTCTGCAGCCGAGTATCAGTAGGACTTGCATGTAACAGCCCCAAACCTCTGAGTTCTAATAAAAAAAATAAAAATAAATAAAACCACTGCACAAAAAAACAAACCACCACACCCTGCGGCTGTTCTAGATAGCACCTCTAAAGCTGGCTGCCTGTGTTTCCAGCTGAGCTGAAGTCCTCCTAAGTACTGGTCCGGGGCAGGCGAGAGGGTCCTGTGGCACTCCAGTCATGGATTCCTGCTTTATGCCTGGGCTACCCATAAAAATGTGTCCAAGTCGAGTGACCATCAGCAGGTATCCTGCTGCACTGCTGCTGTGGTGGTGTGACTCAGCTGTGCAGGAACTTTGATCTCCAAAGCACGTCTGTCCTGCTGGGTACAGTGAAACAGTGAACCAGCGAGTGAGCGCGCTCTGGCATGTGTGTGAGTGCATCTTGCAGATGTTAACGTAGGCATTGTAACGTGAATAAAGCAAATTATGCAGATGACCACGCTTTCTCAAAAAAAGGTTACATTAAAGCTGTCTACAGTGGTGCTGTAAAGAATTTGTTCAGCCCTGCTAAATTATCCTGGCGGATGAGATACGACAGCTCGCTTCCTCCGAGCTGCGGGAAGGCGGGGATCGGCAGCTGTCGCCTGCCTGGAGAGGGATCCTTTAATCTGCGGAAACCTGCCTGGTGCCGTGGAGTAAACACGCACTCTCCACTTCAGCGGAAAGCAGACAGTGGGTTCCCATCTATCCCACTCATTGAAGCTGAAAGCCAAACACTGCTGATGGTGGAGGTGCGTCCTTGAGGGGCCGGGCTGTTGCGCTGTGGTTCTGAAGCACTGACCGCAACAAGTGTGCCTTTCTAAGTTGTAAATTTACAATGAGCTCCAGAGGAGCAGCTGAGAAACATGGCTCGAGAGGCTCTGTAAAGCTGCAAAGTATAGATCATGTGAGTAATAAGTGTGCCTAAAAGTACTTTTTGTAGTAGGAAAGCAGTGTTGCAAGATCTGCTGTTCGTGTCATCTGTTTTCCAGCCTGGGATGGCCAGAAGAAGTGTCTTGAAGCAGACCACGGAATGGGGGGAATCCAGTGGAAAGCCAGCCAAGCTGGGGTACACGGCGGTGCCTGCAGTAATGGCTGTTCGTGCTTAAGTGTCATTGGAAACACATTTTTTTCACTGTTCCAAAACCTTGGCAGTCTTACACTGGCAGTGTGAGCTTGGAGCTGGTGGGGCATGCCTGCAAATTTGGTTGTACTAAGAGGGTTTTGGGCTTGTCTGGGCCAGCTGTGTGCTCCTTGTGCAGGACCTGTTAATGGATGCTTGTTTTCCTGGGTGCCGCTTGCATCTTAATGCTGGAGAGACCTCGAGGAGAATGCACTGAATGTTTTTAGTCAGTTAATTAAAAAGGCAGCACTAAAGCGGAGGCTTTTCTGGAGAGACTGAATGCTTGGGTGGAGCTGAGCTTTATACCAGCACTCGGAAGCCAAGCCTGCTTTGGGCTGGACTCTGGTCTCTTCTTGAACCTGGAGGGTCCTTTTATATCGTGATAGAGGTCATGAGCCCAGGCTGGCCAGGGCCTGAGCTGCTGTGGGGATCCCCTGTAGCTGGGTGCGGGGTGCCTGCGGGAAGGGTGTGCGGGCGGCTCTGCTGGGTTCTGATAAGGTCTCCTGTCCTGCCCAGGAGCTCTTCTCCCTCCCTCCTCCCCACCCCAAATGAAAGCAGACAAGCCCTCCTACAAGCAGGCTTGGAAAAAATAACGTCATGAGATCCCAATGCCTGTCAGGAAGCCGGGAGGCTGTAAAAGCTTGCTAACTTTGCTAACAAAGTACAGTCACGGGGATGGCACCAGCCCCGGGGAGGAAGAGCCGTCGTGTTCCTGCGGTGGCCTTTTCCTGTCATCGGGGCAGCGGCCCCGTGCCTGGCCTCTCTGGACGAGGCTGATGAGACACGATATTCTTGTTCTTGATGCGAAGCTGTCTCGTGCATGGGCTCTTTTTCCCCAGGTCAAGGACCACTGCCCAGCCGTGCCCTCAGAGATGGTGATGGGGTGCTGGAGGAAGCTCTGAGCATGCAGCTGGCTGCGGCAGTAATTGCAGCGCACCCACATACAGACAATATTTATGTACTGTAAATATGAAACGGGCCATTCTTTATCTCGAGTAACGTGCATATAGCAGTGTGCTTGACGTGACTCTGTTCTGCTGGCTTTCCTCCCTGGGAATGCTGGATGGTTTTCCAAAATGAGTTTACTTGTAGCATACTAAATCATCACTGCATCCAGTAAAAATGCCGACGTTAGTATAAATCCGAAACTGAAGCTCAGAGGCGTTTCTGGCGCAGGGATGTGATGGCCAGCGGTGTGCTCCAGCGCCATGGTGCGAGCGGGTGGTCCTGCCGTGGGGGTGCGGGTCGGAGGTGCTGCAGGCGCGGGGAGTGGGGTGGGCAGGGGGGGCTCACACCGAAAGGTCTGGTTTTTACACACTGCAGCCCTTAATTCCAGCTTGCGGAGCTCAGGCACTGTGGTGAGCCTGCCAGTAGGGCTTTGGGTCTCTCATGTAAAATGCAGCTCTTCCTTCTGCTCTGATACAATTTCTTTCACAAAAGCTTTCCCTAATAGGTTGTAAGGGAGCATCTTCCCTCCACCAACTAGTTTGCAGCTCAGCTGGAAAGGGGGGTGGAATGGCTAACAGCAGGGACTGTTTGTTTGTCGCTAGGAGACACAGTACTTAGTGATGCAGACTTTTACCTTGAAACCTGTAATTAAAACCCAGCGGGGCTTAATCACCTCATAGCTATCTATTGTATATCTCAGACTGGTTGTGAAATCAGCAGTGAGCAGTCAAGTGGCAGACACTTACCATAATCCTGTAAGATTAGTCAAAACTGGTGTTTTGGGGAAAAAAAAGAAAAAAAAAAAAAACAACCAAAAAAACCCCAAAACCAAATAAAATCTGAGTAGAAACCAGACCTTAACTATTCAGAAAGGCCAAACGCCATTCAAGGTCTGAAGTTACAGTATTATCTGCTCAGGACATACCGCCCTATTGTGAAACCATGTAAATATTAACCACTTTGCCTGAGCGTTGGGTTAAAGGGAACACCCTGGTGCTTACTGTTCTTGGTCACTATTCTGTATAATCGCTTGTTTTGAAAGTCAGGAGATCTTTTTGTATTGATAAGATGGTATTGGGTTGCTGCTGTGGTCTCTCTGTAGCTGAAGAGGAGCAAGTAAGGCATGCCCAGTGGATGCTTGGGATGGTGAGGCTTGGCTTGGAGGACTCTACCTGTAAACACCCTGAATTTGAACTGGAGAAGGCTATCAAAGTACTGAACGCTTTTCCTTTGCTAGCTAGGACTCATTAAGATCCCTGTACAATTATTTCGGTGACGTGAAAGCGAGTTTATACCGCTGTAGTTGTCTTTACTCCAGCATCTGCTCTGGGAGCTGGAGAGCAGACATAAGCTTCCAGGTCACTTGTAACTTCTGTTGACTAAAAAGGGGTTTCTTTAATAGTTTTCATTCTAACAGAGGAAAGAACAGGAAAAATGCTCTGCTGTAACGTGTTGCTATGAATGAAAGGATCAGTCAGGTTGAGGGCATCCCGCAACATTGCAGAACAGCCCTGGTTTGGTTGAGCTTGGACAAATGGGAGCTGTTACAAGTATAATGCACCTGAGTAGCAACTACAAGCTCAAAGGGAGCACGTCTGACCTGTGACTCCCTAAACCCGAAGTAAATTGCAGGAGTATTCACAAAACTGTACAGGTCACTTCATAAGGCCAAACTGATGCGGAAAAATATCCTGCCCCTTCGGACAGTCTCTTACAGCAATCTGATCTTGATGCCCAGCAGCCTTGAACTCAGCTGCATGGTGTGCAGCTGCGGCACGGCCGCTGGGGTGATAAACTTTTCCTAGGCTAGAGCGTGACATGGTTTTGCCAGAGCTGACTTTTCCTTTTCTTCTAACTCTCAATTTGTAGTGTGAAGGGATGACTTTTTGTGCTGGCAGGAGTGTGATGGTGCAAAGGATGCCCGATGGACCTCCACTCCCTGCTTTGCTGTTTGTACCCAGGTCGTGATATATCCAGACTTTGTTGTAATTCCAAACTCTGGCTTGGCTGGATTTCATCATATAGCATTTTTTTTTTGCTACCATTTTTAATGCAAACTATTGATGTGTGTGTGTAGGCACGTTTGTGTATATAAATGCAGTTTCCGAAATGGTGCTTTAGGTATGCCCTGGGGTATCTTGCCCCTGTTCGGATGCTGTTCTTGTGAACTCCATTGCATGCTGTTTGGCCTCTTTCATAAGATACAAATGCCATTAAAAATATCAGGTGGCAGTTACCATCCAAATGCAAAACACCAGCGATCTTAAACTGCCGATTCTCCTAAGCCTGATGTTGTAAATCTTCAAGGGCAAGTCACGCCACCCTTGGAGACCACTGAGCTCTCAAGACAGCTGGAGAACACCGAGTCCTTGGACTCCTGTCTTTCCTCCTGTCTAATGCAGGGCGTGAAGGATGATGTCTCTGCCTGAGCAAGTGCGTACAGTGACCTGGGTCGCTTCTCTCGTCCTTGATTACCTGGGCATGAGTGCAGGCACAGTATTTTAAAAACATGCCTCTTTCCTTTAGGGTGGGAACTAATCAGGTGTATGCCTTTTGTCTTCCAGATAGTAAAGCCATAGTTGATGGAAACTTGAAGTTGATCCTTGGCCTGATATGGACCCTTATCCTCCACTACTCCATTTCCATGCCAGTGTGGGAGGATGAAGGTGATGATGATGCAAAGAAGCAGACCCCTAAGCAGAGGCTGCTGGGCTGGATCCAGAACAAAATTCCTTACTTGCCAATCACAAACTTCAATCAAAACTGGCAGGATGGTAAAGCACTGGGGGCTCTCGTTGACAGCTGCGCTCCAGGTAAGTCCTTCACTTTGATGGCCAGTGATTGATTTCCTTGCTCGCTCTCCTCGTGGCTGCTCTGCTGTTCGTACGGGAGGAGGTTTTCACTGCTGAGCTGGAGACGGGAATGAGGCTTTCAAGAAAACCCGAGTCCAAAGAGTCCAGCTGTGGGAAGCAGCACATTGTAAATGACTTGGCCAAGAGAAATACTGGCCTAAAGCAGAATGTGTGATTGCATTATTGGAGGCGCCACGTCTAAGCTTTGTATTGGGTGCAAGGGACAAAGGCGCAAATGCTGGCTCCTAAATGCAAGAAAGACTTGTTCCCACAGCAAGTGCCAACAACATTTCAACTTCAGGGCGCAGCAGGAGGCTTCATGTGTTCTGAAATAGGATTGCAGAGGGAGCACAGAGCAGCCAGAAGCCGCACACTACCTGAAACGTCAGTGTTTAGCAAGCTAAGGCTGTGCTACTTGAGGCGAGTAGTGTGATGAAGTGTGAAAAGGCACGGTTTCCTCACCTTCTTGTAAAACAGCCTTGCTAGTGTGCTGGTGTTTGTCTAATGCAGTCTGGGGTGCTATGGCAAGCAGTTGAAATTTTCTTTTCCAAATTTGCTGCGGGAGAGCCAATGGAACATAAAGGATTGCTAGATGCATTTGTGATGAATTTAGAGTGGTCTCTTGCACAGCTTAAATTTAAAGCAGTGCAGCTGTATCGCTCTGCAGTCAGCCACACATCTTTTGTTGACAGGCTAGGTGGGGGGGAGTCTCTCTGAACCGGCTTTAAAGTCTGTGCCATAAGGGCCCCTGGAGATGATGGTAGATGTCTCAGAAGTGTTTCAGTGAGCAGCACGTCTTCATCTTGTTTTGGTTACTTCTGCAAAGCTCTGAATGCCTTTCTGTATAGCAGCATAATATGAGTGGCTGTGGAGTTTGTATTTGGATTCTTCAGCTAGGGAAGCTCCTTTGCAGATAATACCTAACAATTGAAATGTACTTGCAGGCCTGTGCCCTGACTGGGAGACCTGGGACCCGAAGAAACCCGTTGACAACGCTCGGGAAGCCATGCAGCAGGCGGACGACTGGCTGGGTGTGCCACAGGTAAGGCTGCGCAGGCTGCCTGCGGGAAGCAGAGCGCTTAGCCTTGTGCTTGCAACTAGTTTGCATTTAGACTGAGGGAAGCAGGTGGAGTTGCTTGGACACTTCCAAAAGTTACAGTCTACTCATGTGAAATTGCCTGAGAAAGGGCAAATTGTAATGAAACGCACTGTCACATTTCAGAGCTCTGGTTGTAAGATTTTGTGTAGGTGTCTCCACTGAAGACAGCTGGCATTGCAGCATGAGGGGTAAGGGGAAAAAGTGCACGTGTAGAGGTCCCTGCTCTGTTAGTCCATGGAGTGAGTTTGTTTTGCTGCATTGAATTCCACAGAAGAAAAACTCACTGGCTTAGGAAATCACCTGCAAAGATGACTTTCAAACAGAGAACAATGTATTTGCAAACCGGATTGTGTTCATGCTGATAAAGTTGGACAGAACTGCTGAAGCAGTCAGAGCGGCTTGTGTCATGGAGCAGGAGAAGAGACTGGTCACAAGTTTCTCTTTGCAAGCACTGCAGTTCAGGGCTGTGGCACACAGGATTATGAATTACTAATTCTTTCAGTTTCAATTATCCCCATGTTGCTTTTCGAGGGGAACATGGCTAACGTTATCTTTTCTTGCTAGCAATTGGTTTGTCACAGTCTCCTGAGAACCCCTAACAATCAAGGCACAAACAGCCCCCAGACCACATTGGGACCATAATGAGCTTCTTGATTTTCTTGCCATGAGATAATAAATGATGTTGTGTGTATCAAAGGGAAAATAAATGTAAGAAATGGCATTAGCGTGTGGGAGTTTTGAAACGTAAGACTCTGTTACAGCTCTGTTTCTGTGTTGACATGTGGTAACCAAGCACTGGTACAATATACTTAATTGCTCTGTCTTTCAGGTTATTACCCCTGAAGAAATTATCCACCCTGATGTGGATGAGCACTCTGTAATGACTTACCTGTCCCAGTTCCCCAAAGCCAAGCTGAAACCAGGAGCCCCTTTAAAACCCAAACTGAATCCAAAGAAAGCAAGGGCTTATGGCAGAGGTAAGGACTTGGTGAGCTTAAGCTGCACAGAGCATTTAACTCTTCAGAAAGCTGGGTGGGGTTTTTTGCTTATGTTGAACTCCAGACCTACTGTAACTGACTTCAAAGTTTCACTTGTATACTCTTGGTGTGGTGCCTAGTTTCAGAAATACGTGGATATAGTCCAAAAGACACTCCTAGTTCTAACATGTAAATTCCCCAAAGTCTCTGAACCTGTTCTGCAAGCTGCCAGCCTTGCAGTCCACAGCTGGAAGAAGTAGCATGATATGGGGCTAAAACAGCCTTGGTGTGAAATTTAAGCTAGCAGTATTGCTGCTGACAGTCAGTGATCTAGCAGTGAATGCTTCTCGTGATAAAGCACCCCTTTAAAGAGGAAAAACCTCTTTACATCTGTGTGCCTCTCTGAGGAGGCTCTCTGCAGAGGCAGAGTCTCCAGTTTCCCAGGCTTGATGGCAGATGTGCATTAGGGTAGGCTAATTCTAAACAAGTGATTTGAATTGATCGGTAGGCGTGAATACTTCGTTTGCACATGCACAAAGGTGGGTTGATAACCCTTCAAACATTAAATAATGCCGAGCCTCTATTGTAAAGGCTGTATTTGCTAATTGGAAGGACTTGTTCATAGATGTTTATGCAGCTGTAGACAGAGGCATTCTTATTCCTAACTTTCCTTTTAAATGGATAATCTCCTGTAACTTCTGATGTGGTTCTACTCTAAATTGGAGTACAATCGCAACTAAACGAATAACAGATTTTTACCTTTAATATGCTTGGGATGTAGCAAGACATCACTTAAGCGTTACACTTTGTTCTCCATTCCATCTTCTTTTTTTTTTTTAGATCTGAGGTCTGCCATTTTCCTTCAAGACTTTTAGAATTAGTGGGTTTCAGAATTGGGTGTACAAGAGTGAAATGGAAAAAACCAAAACTTTCCTTATTTTTTTTTCTGTTTTTCTTGGTTTTTTTAAACTTGATTTTCCATTGGAACTTAATTAGTGGAATGAATGGACATGGACACTATCTGTGCACTGAAGGGCAGTCACTATAGTCAGAAGTGGGTTTAGCACTTACCTACTTGGGGTTTATGTCCTTCGTTGGTGCCTTCCACAGCAAACGATGATACATAGACACATTTGTCAGACCCCAAATGTATAGACTACCTATACTCCACTTACTAGGTAAATGACTGATCAGCCTGCCTCAATCTGTCAAGTCTGGCTTTAGTCATGTTCTTATTCTTTCAAAACCTGGAATTATTTTGTTGTCTACTTTCATGCATACAGTGTTCTGGAGCCATTGTAATGGAAATTATAAAGGGTGAGCAGCTTTTCTTGAACGATTGGTGTTTTTCCAAAGTTAATTGGTGAAGCAGAGTTCCTACATATAATTGACAATTCTAATTGCTAACGTATGTCAGAACTGAAAGGTGACTCCAGCAGGAAGGGGCTCGCTACCAAACTGGTCAGGGTCTTTTGGACAAATGAGTAGCAGGTCTTCATGCTTCCAGAAAAAGGTGACTGTGAAGTGGGTCAGTCTTAGCTTTTTTTTATTATTGTTTTTCCATGTAAGTTGCTGATAACCTCCCACATGAGTCGTAATTGCGCACCACGCTGGACACTGCGGTGGTTTGCTCTGAGGGCAGCTGTGTGTAGACCTGATGTGAAATGAGCCTGTAGAGGTGCTGTACAGAATCGTGCAGATCATCAGTGATGCAATATGAGTTCTCATGTAACGAGCCAAAGCAGATCTCTGATAAGAGAGTAAAATCTAGAAGGTGAAATGTAGGCTAAGAAAGTGCTGTGACTAATGCTGTCCTGGCTGAAGCTGTCTTCTCAGGATAAGCAATCTTTCTCGTTGTGCTCACAGAAGGAGGGATACTTAACTCAAATACCATATCCTAATGCTTGTGTGGTGGACTGAAGATACGCAGAGTGAATTTATAGCTGTTTAAACTAGATGATAATCTAGGGCTTAGTTTGAAAGGATGAATATGTCAATTGTTAACACCTTATCAGAATGCTCAGATTTCCTAGTGAAAACATGATCTTCCTTGCATTGCTATCAAGTTATTGTTTTCTGAAGATAAACAAGTTCAGGAATTCTGTTGTTCACAACCACTTCCTTTATAATCTATCAGACGTTGCACTTTCCACTAATTGTGCTATGGAGCAGCAGTGCCCACGGTTTTATGAATAAGCCGAGGAGTAATTCCCTTGGACGGAAGGGTATATATGTTTGGGCTAGTCTGGAACTAGCAACTTTGGGAAGTTCTTCCTCCCACTCAGTCTGACTCCACCATGACAGGTGTCATGACCTGCGGCTACGTATAGGGAGATGATGAAACCCTGCCGGTAAATGCGTGCTGTAGCAGGCCCTGTGCTGAGGAATAAAGAAACTCTGATTAAAAGTTAAGTGGAAGTGGCACCGAATTGCAGGATTTTTGTGGTTTAAAGAGGTTCCTGCATGCCATTCGTACAGCGTTCTGTGCTTTGCCACTCTGGCAAAGTACTTTGGGCAGCTTTCAAAGAATAACAAATCTGAGCAATGTCTGCACAGCAGAGTTCTGAAAATGGAGTAAAATGGGACAGTATAGCTAAGAACTGTCTTGCTTAATAAGTCTTTCGCCCTTGGCTCTAGGGTAATGCCTTTACCAAAAGGCTTCCCAAAATTTCTCTCCTGCCTCCCTGGCTGCCCTTCCTGCAGTGCAGCACCATTGCAGTGTTCAGCTGTGTGAAGCAGAGCAGCTCCTAAAGAGCAACCAAGGCACAAACCCCGCTCGCTGTCAGCGTCAGCTGGGCACTCGCCAGCTGTGGGGCGACCCTCAGCACCTTGCTCAGGCAAACGGGGTAACTTGCTTTAGCCTGAGATCAGATGCCAGCTGGGTTCCTGACTTGGCCAGAGATCCTGAGACAAGTTGAGCACCAATGATTCAACCAATTTTTAAAAATGCTTGTATTGTTAAGAGTAGGAGATTATTGTGAGCATGATGCTGGTGCTGGGGGCTTGTGTGGGAGGACAGGTTGGGAGGACTGGTTGGGTGGCTTGTGGGTAGCCTCCAAACTTCCTTTTGGGTTTTGTAGCAACAGCTAATGTGCTGCTCTGCGTCTGCCTCACAGGGATTGAACCTCACGGGAACATGGTGAAGCAGCCTGCCATCTTCACAGTAGACACCATCAGTGCTGGGCAGGGAGACCTGATGGTCTTCATAGAGGATCCAGAAGGAAACAGAGAGGAGGTACGTATGTTAAATATTTTGTGTGGAAAAGTAAAGCTGGTCTGAACGTTGAAGTTTTTGCAGTAACCTTCATCTTTCACAGGTGAGGTCTTAACAGATAAGTAATCTAAAAAGAAGTAGCGAAATACTATCTATGAAAAGTGCAAGCCTCAGGCTTTTCCTCATAATTGCCTTACTGGATGAACTTGAAAAAAAGTCACTATCTGCAACTAAGCAACAAAACTCCAATGTCCAGTAGTTGCAGTGCTTTAGCTTGACTGGCCAAGTACATTCTGACACGCTTTTAGATAATGCACATCACTAAATCACTGTCTGCCCTTACTCATTCTGCAAGAATGGCTAAAGCAGCTATTTAGATGCCATGAATCATTTTGAGTTAAAATGCTGGTTTTAATGTTTATAGAAACTTCTCATCCAAGTGCTCCACTTGATCATGTTACAACATTCCAGAAAAATACAGCTGTATGTTGGACTTAGCGTCTCCTCAGTTTTGGCCTGCCTTAGTAGAGCAATTAACAGCAAGGGAGAGGGCTGGGGCGGGGAAAAAGTAGCTTGCTTTGTCTCATGTAAAGACAAAACCAATGGGTTTTTTTCTATATGAGAAGAGGAGGTAGCAAGTGTCCCTGCTCCCACAGCAACACATCTCCGACATTGCTGACTCTGGAAATAGTTTGCAGTATCAAGTGCTACCCAGAAAAGTCTTAGACTGGTGTGCGTAGGCACAGCTCCGCAATGGATGTGTTTTCTCTCCTAGGCGAAGATAACTCCATCCAGTGACAAAAACAAGACCTATTCAGTTCAGTATGTGCCAAGGGTTACTGGGCCTCACAAGGTAGGTCGTGTGTCAATAATCAGTGTTGCCTTGCTAAATGAGCTGCTCTGCTGGTTAATGTGAGGGTTGCGTGTTTACTGAAGGTATGATAGTCACTCTGGGCATCCTGAAGAAAAAGTGACCTGATATGGCCTTAATTCTCAGTCTGGGCTATTGGGTTGCCCCCTTCTCAAGGGGGAATGGGGTTTATTTGTTGGGAGAAAGTGCGTGGGTGTTTGGGTAGCAAGTACTACAGCTGGCTGTCCTCTCACGTGGGGCTGCTTCTTGCGGCTCATGAAGCTAGTTTTGTGGGTTGTCACAGAGTCGCAGAGGAAAGTACCAGGTTATTTCTATAAGGTGTTTCTTTGCTGATAATATTGTCTGCCGTAGGGATTTTGCAGAGAAGGTTTCCCTACCCAGCTCTGTCCCCAGGCACCTGCAGAAGCAGGTTTGTGGTCAATGATCCCATTACTTGGCACTTGCCTGAATGGCTGGTCTCCACAGCCAGCCTGAAAAGATAAATGCAACTTCTGCTGCCACTTCATTGCTGGATGGTGATCTGCTTATTATTGGCACATCTAGATTCAAGCATCCCGCTGGTGTGGCTGGGCATGCGTGATCAGTAGTGCTTTAAGGAGGTGGCCAGCAGTTACACTGCATGGACAGGATGAAGGATGTGGGATGGATGGTCTCTCTCACCTCTGAGGCATAGACTCTCTGTGCTAGGAATGCAGGCTCTTGACCCCATGCTTGGCTACGTGGCGGTGACACTGAGCTCTGCCTCTGCCCGGCGGGTCGGAGCTGACGCTGTCTGTCTATAGGTTTCGGTCCTGTTTGCTGGGCAGCACATCTCAAAGAGCCCATTTGAAGTGAACGTTGACAAAGCCCAGGGAGATGCGAGCAAAGTAACAGCAAAGGGACCGGGACTGGAGGCGACAGGAAACATTGCCAGCAAGCCTACCTACTTTGACCTCTATACAGCAGGTAAGCAGGATGAACAAGTGCCGATATCCTGCAGCTTCCTCAAACGTGAGGACAACCTAAGCCTTGGAGAAATAAACAAATTGAAAAGTAGATGAGGGATTTGCAGCCCCATCAAGTTCAGAGGTGAAATATTAGCCAGGCTGCTCTGGAGGCTTTCAGCTGTGTATGAAGTGTTTGAAGTATGGAGCTGAGCTGGGGCAGGAAGGTGCTAAGCATTAGCCAGAAATTTGCCATGAACTTGCCATGAAATAGCTTCCTGGCTGATTTCTTCCCCCAACTCATTTTAAACGGGAATGAACCTCTGAAGGATGAACTGTGAGTAAACTGTAATGCTTAATGTGTTCTGTGTTTAGCTTTACAGAATGAATCTGCTGCAGTGCTACTTTGAGTTCATATTTGAATGATGAACTGGTTTCAATCTCTCTTGTAGTTATTAGAGGGCTACTGTCTTCATTAGGGCATCTGCATCATGTGGCTTGTTGCCTGCTATTAGGCCAATGCTGTAGCCTAGAGGAATGAGTCAATAAGATGCTACAAATGCTAATTCATTTAGAACAATGTGAAACTACTTAGGGCAGTTACTTGAAGTATTTAAACACCAAAATATGCTGAGTAGCATATTGTAAATTGCCTTCTGCCTGAGGGTGCTTAGAAATAAAATTAAATGTGGTTATAGTGAGGGGAAGTGTTATGTTCAGCCTCTCATTGGGAGAGGGAGTGGTCTGAATCATGTAAAGACATGTCTGGCCTCTGAAAGTGTGTGGAAAACTGTTTTTGTTGCACAATGAGTTGAATAAAATGTGAGAGGGGCAGGTGTCTGAACAAAAGTGAATATGTATAGTCCAGCAGAGAAGGGTTGTTGTCCAGACCAGCATGCATGTTGTCCGAGCTCTTAATCTAAACTGCTTCCAAGCTTGAGAGATTGAACTGACTGGTAAAGTTGTGGGCTAGCCTGTGATAGAGGTGCTACAGGGTGGTAGCAGTAGGACAAGCAGGCTCTATGTGTATTCAGTACTATAATACTGTTGTGAAACCCTGTGGATGGAGCAGCAGAGCTCTGTCAGTTCGATGACTTCATGGAGAAGCCACCATCCCTCCCCACTTGAATGTCTGGTTGCTGTCAGAAGCAGATGAATATTTAGGCTGTGCCTAGGAATGGTAGCAGAGGATGGCTGGCTGAGCCCAGACAGCTGGCTGTGATCCTAAACACATGCATGTTGCTGTGGGAAAGCCAAGGCTCAGCTGGCCTTGTTTCCTTTGCAGGTGCTGGTGTGGGTGATGTGAACGTGGAAGTGGAAGATCCTCAGGGGAGGAGCCTTGCTGAAGTTGCAGTAGAAGACAAAGGCAACCAAGTCTACCGTTGCACCTACAAACCTGTTCAAGCTGGTCCTCACATTGTCAAAGTGACTTTTGCTGGGGAGGCAATTCCCAAAACTCCTTGCACTGTTCTTGTCGGAGAGGGTATGCTTTTTAAAAATGCACTTAAATGTCGATGGCCACTTTTCACCTTGAATGTGATCACAGAATATGCTTGAATCTTGCCTTGGACATTCTCTGTACCTTTCAACATCTTGGACCTGATTCAGTGGGCCACCTGGGTATTCACAGGGTAAAACAGTGCTCTCTAACAGTAATACGGCTTTTGTTGCTAGTTTCCTTTCTGCCTAGACCTCTGAATGTTAAGCTGCCCTTTGTATTTTTTTTTTTTTTGAAGTGTTTTATGCAGCTATGCAGTGTCTTGCTGTTTTCCACCTTTGTTCCTCAAATGACTATATTTACTGTTTTTCTCCTTAACTGACACCTAACTTGCTTTCTGTTCCATCCTTACGTGCTCCTACGCTTTTAGATCTCTGCTCATCTCTCCTGAGCTACCCTCCATTTGTGGAATTTTGGACTTCACTGCTAATGGCTTCGTAGTTGGTAAGAGGTGTGCAGGATGCTCAGCCATGTTTGCTTTTTGTAAGCTTCTAGACTGCAGCTTGTCCCAGCCAAAAGGGTTTTTGGTTTTGTTGGGGTTGGGGAAGAAAGTTGCAAGTGAACTGAAGCGGTGTGTGACCCAGTCCATGAAACTGGCTTAACCACAAGCTGCCTGACTCATCTGTGTAAGGGCTCTGCGAGCCGTTCCCGCTCCACGTCGGGCACGCTCCTGTATGCTCCCACCGAGTTTTCAGAGCTAGCAGATGGCATGTGGTCTTCGCTTACGCTGTCCAGTGCAGGATGTGGAGCGATGCTGGCTGCTGCAGGGGCGAGGGTAAAACTTGTAAGCTACTGAAACCAATAAAAACCTAACAAGCTGCTTGGCAGACTTGTGCTCCTGCTGTAAGCACGGCGTGTTTTGGGGCAATGCATGTTGCGGTTACACCGCTGGGAAGCTGTGATTATTTGTAAGTCTCTTCAAACCCTTCAGGTCTCTGGAGTTGAAGACCACGTGATAGCTGGGATAGTGTAACGAAAACTGTTCATCAGTGCGTGTTACTTATTTATGTAGCCACTCTGCAGGCCTGGAGAAGCACTTGGGAGTAAAGGGGTCAAGCGTAATCTTAAGCTCAGCCGTATGTAACCTACTGCCCCTACCCATGGCTGCTGCGGTCTGCAGAGGGCTTGATGGCTTTGCTTCTGAAAGCGTGGACTGCAACAAGCAGGGGGTTTTGACGTGACATCTCTTAACGAAGCACATGCAGAGCTCGGCTTTGCTAATAGCAGTTATTCCAGTCATGTGCTTCTGAAAGAACAGCACAATAATACTGTTCACTGGGGCTTATCTGCAAAGGGAAACTTCACCCCATGCTGCAGTGTGCCTCTCAGCGCGAAAGGCATCGAGAAGATTGTGCCTAGCACGGTGAATATCTGTACAGTGGATATCTGTACGTGATAGCCGTGTAAAAGTTTTTTGTATTGATAACTGGCATCAAATTGGAAAGCAACAGAGCTTCAGCATTTGCTTTAGTTCTAGAAAATGGCCCTTGCAGGGGGTCAGTGTTGCCTGGATGCACCGAACACTACTGCCCAAAGGCCATGGCAGATAGACAATGGCTGGGCAGACTCCTGTCTGTCTGCCTTAATGCTATAACGTTAAAACTTGTGCTGAAAGCGAAGCTGTGGTTGCCCTGAGTCAACATTAAGCTAAAGGCTGTTCCAGGGTGGCTAGGCTACGGGTATGTAGAGAATCAAAGATGGTATTGATGTCTGAAATCCCTTGCAGCCTGCAATCCGAACGCGTGTCGTGCCACTGGTAGAGGCCTGCAGCCCAAGGGCGTCCGCATGAGGGAAACGGCTGACTTCAAGGTTGATACGAGAGCAGCAGGGAGCGGAGATCTCGGCGTGACTATAAAGGGACCGAGTAAGTGTTCGGGTGAATTTGTGCTGTGGACGTGTTTTGGAGAAGCGGGGGGAAGCAGAGATTGTGAAAAGGAAGAGCAGTAAGGAGATGGTGGCCTGATGGAACTGATGGGATTTGTATCACCATAAAAAGCCAAATTTCAGAAGGGTTTTCTGGTACTTTGTGTCTAGTGTAAAGGTTTCGATCTGCAGAGCTGGGTAAGATTACACCTGGTTTTAGGTCTCTCCATTTTAATGCACATTGGTTAGCAAAACTGAGAAAATCCATGCATCTGCCTGCTGTGGCCTCCAAGCTTTATGGGTTCGCATTGCAACTTCGTCTGATCTGTGGGAACAAGTCAAGCTCCAGGGTCTCTGGCAGGGTGGAAATCCTGCTCTTGTAAAGCTAGGCATGGCTCAGAGCAGCGCTCCTGGCTGCACTGGATGCTCGGGCACGTGAGCAGTGGAGGAGAGGGTTGAAGGAACCAGTAGGCTGACATGGAGACCTTCTGCCAGGATCCATCCCCAGGTCCTTTGCTGTGTCCTGAGCTCTGGATGTGGCCCTCCACGTGGACTGTGATGAGAGCGCTGGCGGCTGCTGGCTCGGGCAGTGGGTTCCTGAGGCTGCCAGCAGCGGTGGCTGTGCTGCTGCTCTTGGGGAGCTGCTGTGCTTGTGTTGTACGTGTGAGCCGGTCACCTCCCCCAGCTGGGATGGTATTAAAAGGTGCATTGTATTGCCTTCACCTCCTCCGCACGCACAGTGCCCTGACTGTGTGGCTTAATGTGGTTGCGGGGGGGGGGAAGCAACAGACGTATTGATGTAAATTTTAGTGTATTAAGCTTTTCTCCCTAAATTCTTCATCTTGAAGAAAATGAAAAGTAGGCATTCCCTGCATATTTGTGGTTGCAAAGTCTGACAAATGTTAAGCTTTTTTGGTTTAACATATGACATGCATCATACTGCAGACTAAGAAAATAAAACACAAGGGAACCTATTAAGTCTGGTAACTTAAAATACTTTCTGCTGTATTTCTTCTGGAAGTGTTTGCTGTCTTTGTCCTAGAGGGCAGCTAGAACTAACTTCCCTTATAACCTGACTTTTTTTTCTGGTGGAAGAAATTTATTCTTGCAAGCTAAAATAAATACTAGAAAACATGAACTTGTCTGAGTAATTGAAGGCAGGATGGAAGCTGTTATATTTAACGCTGAACTGATCTTTCAACAGAGGGCTTGGAGGAGCTGGTGAAACAAAAAGGCTTTATGGATGGCGTATATGCATTTGAATATTATCCAGCTACCCCAGGGAAGTACGTTGTCACGATTACATGGGGTGGGCACAACATCCCAAAAAGGTGAGTTAAAAGTAGCTTTTTTGGAGTCTTTTGCCCTTCTATGGGTTGTGTAGTTGGTGGGCTTTTAAAGCAATGTTGACCTTTGAAGAAACTCTGGGGGGACAAAGTTAGTGGCAAGCAGTTGCTGTGACAGTTTATCTACAGCCTGTTTTAGGGCTGCAGCGCCTTATATTGGGAAAGCTTTGAAAGGTGATTCACATCAGTCTTGCTAAACCCAAAATGATGAATACAAAAACCAGTAAAGCTTGGTGGATCATGCAGCTTGGACTTTGCTGTGAGTTTTTGAAGCGATCTGTTATTTTGGTGTCTAGGGCTACAGTAGCAAGCAGTGCAAGCCAAGTATTTGACACTCAGGATTTGTGGTGCAAGATGTAAGCACGTGATGGGTTGGATGACCTCTCTGCTAGAAAGACAGTCTGCTGGGCCCTGTGCCACCACATGATAGCATCTATTAATTTGGGAAATCCAATATAAAGCCTCATTAAAATGCCTGGGGAAAAACATGGATGCTGTATTTGTCCTCATTTCTAATACCATGCTTTGCGTTTCTCTTGTAGCCCCTTTGAAGTTCAAGTGGGTCATGAAGCAGGTCCTCAGAAAGTGCGAGCCTGGGGGCCAGGACTGCATGAGGGGATTGTGGGCAAATCAGCTGACTTTGTGGTAGAGTCCATTGGCACAGAAGTTGGCTCTCTTGGTATGTTACTTATTTTACCATTGCAATAAATATATTGCAATGCTAGCAACGAACTCATGAGAAACAATGGCTTTCCCAGCAGTAAAAAAATCATGTCTGTAAGATGTTTTGGTCTAAACACAAACTTATATCAGAGTATCCTAGAGGCAAGTCCTAGAGACAGGAACGTGTGTGATGGGGAGTCTTAATCTGTGGTTTTGTGGGGTGAGATCCAGAGGGGAATTATGGACTGTGTCCTACAGTGCTGAAGAAGGGTGATAAAGAGCATCAGGTGTGGTTGTGGCTAATAAAAAGCAGTTTGGGGAAGTGGTGTTAAATTAGCAGCCACCACAAACCTAACACGAGGAACCTACTTGTTCCTTTTTCAGGCTTTGCAATAGAAGGCCCTTCTCAGGCTAAAATTGAGTGTGATGACAAGAACGATGGCTCATGTGATGTGAAGTATTGGCCCAAAGAGCCCGGTGAATATGCTGTGCACATCACGTACGATGATGAGGACATAAAAGACAGCCCTTACATGGCCTTCATCCGACCAGCTTCAGGAGACTTCAACCCAGATAAGGTGGTGTATAAAAGTTCACCCATGGCATAACACGTTTTTGATATAACTACAGTAGAGATGTTTCTGAAGGCTTCTGGTAACAGACTTGACTCTTAAGCTGCCTCTACTTAAAGCTCTGAATTTGCCATGCTCCAGCCAGATATTACTCAGCTTTTTCTAATAACACTGTTGTGGTTTTGATTTAATGTAATGAAACTTGCTGAATTAGTCCAAATTCTCAACTTTCACACTAGCCTCTGCTTGTATCCTGTGCTTCATGGGTTTTGTGGGAAGGGGAAGGTCTTTAGAAATAAATCGCTTAGTTTTACTTCTCTTTCTGAACTGCAGGCTAAGTCTCTTGGGGTGTTTTTTTTAGGTGAAGGCTTATGGCCCGGGCTTGGAGAGGACTGGCTGTATAGTGAACAATCCTGCTGAGTTCACAGTTGAAACCAAGGACGCTGGGAAAGCACCTCTGAAGATGTATGCACAGGTAAAAAGCCAAAGGCAGCTATGTGAAACTTCAGCAAAAGGGCTTTAATACTGTTGAGAAAAATGCCTTAAGTATTTCTACTCGCTTACACACCACTTAATTCTGGGCTTGTGTAATTCTCTCAAAGCTCTGTGCTTTGATCTGTGTAATGTAGTCAGGCAACAAACTGAACTCAGGACAAGGTGACTTCTCCCTGGTGTATGAAATACATGGCTTTGCTTCCTCACTTGGAGTCTCCTCAGCAAAGCAAGCTGTAATTTCCTAGAGCTGTCATTTGGAAGCACTCAAAGTGTCTCTGAGACTGTGAATTTCAGGCGAGCTTGTTAAAATATGTGTTGCAGGGTAGTGTTAGGAATGAGCAAGTGTTAGATGAGGAAGACTTACAGGAGTGTAATTTGCATGTATCTTCAGTATTTCTGAGCTGCAGTTCTGGAAGAAAAAACCCACATTTTGAAACAGTCTTGGGCTGTTCAAACTGTACAAACGTTTTTAAAATACCTGAACCTTCTGCTTGTATTACTGCTTTTTAGGATGGAGAAGGAAACCCTATTGATATCCAGATAAAGAGCAAGCCTGATGGTGTGTTTGCCTGTTCCTATGTGCCAGTTAAACCAATCAAACATACAATTTCTGTTGTCTGGGGAGGAGCCAACGTGCCCAATAGCCCATTTAGGGTAAGTACAGAGATGGATATTACTAGTTCTAGCCAAGTAGGACATTCGTGCTCACAACTACTTGTCATTACAACTAGGATGATAAAACCCTTCTGTGAACTTCAAGGAGAGGTGTACCCTTCTGCTCCCTTTTTTTTAGGAATCTATCCACTTGAAAAAAGCTTTCTGTTTTTACAAGCTCGCACATTGGAGGTCTCCTATCAGTCCAGCTGCAGCCTGGGGGAGTCGGGGCAATTCACTCTTACCTTGGTACTGTTTCCCTGTAGCCTCTGTCCAAGCAATGCTCTGACTTGACTGTGATCTCAAGCGTGCCACAGATGTGTGGTTCTGACCCTTGTGAATGCATGTAGGTCCTTATAGGTCAAGGGAGTCATCCTCAGAAAGTGAAAGTGTTTGGACCAGGTGTGGAGAGAACTGGCCTGAAAGCGAACGAGCCAACCCACTTCACTGTTGACTGCACGGACGCAGGAGAAGGTAAAGGCAGGCTGGGCTGTTGCTGTGGTATCAGAACCACAGGTCATGCAAGGGGGTGGATTATGTACTGTTTCATGCTGGTTTTCATTGTTTCATGGAAAAACCTTGGGAAGCAGCACATGGCAATGAATTGTGCTGTGATCTGTTACATCAATTAACGTGGTGACTTGAACAACTACTGGAAATGGGAATGTGCTGGCTGTTTGGCTAGCAAGGTCTGTACCGTCCAGTAGCAAAACCTCCATTTGCTTTTCCTAGGTGATGTCAGTGTTGGAATTAAGTGTGATGCTCGCGTGGTCAGCAATACAGAAGAAGACATAGACTTCGACATCATCCACAACGCTAATGATACGTTCACAGTGAAATATGCACCACCTGCCTCTGGGCGCTACACTATTAAAGTGCTTTTTGCAGGAGAGGTTTGTAATCTTCGTTTTACAGTCTGAAGTTTCTAGTGTCTGTTTATCTGCTCTTTGATCACTGAGCAGCACGTGCCAGTTCACTGTTGGCTGTGGCAGTCTACAGCTGGCTCCTTCCACTTCAGCTCACATGCACTCTGTCTGGTCACTGTTTCTAAAAACACTTTTGTAGTTCTTGAAGGTACACAAATGAGAGGGATTGGCTGGAGACACTGAAGTTCCAGCATGTGATGTGTTGGGCTGGCATAACGAGTGTGGTCTCGGTGATGGGACAAAGCTGCTTTCTAAAGGGTAGAAAACCTAAGTGACTCTCCAAGGAGCACGGGAATAAAAATAAGTTTTACTTTTTTTTAAAAAAAAAAAAAAACAAAACACCAAAAACAAACAAACCCCAAACAAACGAACAACAAAAAACCTGCAAACTGTCTAGCTGTTAACTTTGCCCTAGACTTTGAATGATACTACTCAGTAAGGCAGAACAGAGTGTTTAAGTGAGGTGAAATTTTACTCAAGATGGTGCTGGAGTTAAAGCAGAAGTATCTTAAAATGATTATCTGTCTAGTTTTGGCCAGTGAAGAGTGACCTGGTTATGTTTAGAGCTGTGTTTCTATTGTAGGAAATTCCTGCCAGCCCATTCAGAGTTAAAGTGGACCCCTCACATGATGCCAGCAAAGTGAAAGCTGAAGGACCTGGGCTGAACAAAACTGGTGAGAGCTAGTTTGAGATGGTGTGGCCAGTGCTGGACTGTGAGGGACTTTTGTGGGGTAGCCACTGCCTGGCTGAGCATTGCTGGGATGCGGCGATGGAGTCCTGGATACAGTGGGGCGGGGTGCCAGGCGATTGGAAATGACTCTGTTCCCTTGGCATTTTGCTTGATTGACTGGGCTTTATAGGTACCGAATGCTTCTTGGGGAGAGTTTCTGTGTGCGAGCTCTGCATAAATTAGAATTAACATTTTTCTTCAGGCGTGGAAAATGGCAAGCCAACGCACTTCACTGTGTTCACCAAGGGAGCTGGAAAAGCACTGCTGGATGTGCAGTTCAGCAGCCCGGTGCCGGGAAAGGCGGTGGCAGATCTGGATATCATTGACAACTATGACTATTCCCACACTGTTAGGTACACTCCAATACAGCAGGTAGGTCCAACTCCTGTAGGAATACAAGAGTGAGCGGCTCATGTTGCTGTAGTGCCATGATCTCCCTCCCTGATACCCATGCACGGAGGAATGAGCAGATAAAACTTGCCAGGGTGTCCTGTTCCCCAGGATCCCTAAAGCCTGCAGGACAACTGGGATTGGAAAGCAGTAATGCAGTTTTCTGGTGTAGTTATTGATAGCTTGTCACTGTGTTCCTTTCTGGGAACAAGTGAGATATTGAAGCAGTAGCGCACAGCTCATGTTGTCATTCCACACTTTATCGGTCGAAGAGGAAAGGTGGCGAGCCTTCCCGGGGTCCGAAACGGAGCTGGCTGCTGCACCAGCTGCTCTGGGCTGCCGCGGTCCTGCAAGGTTGGGGCTGTGGTGCGCTGCCTCTCAGCGAGCTGCTGTTGTCAAAGGAGCTGTAGTGCAAACCAGAGCAGGGACAAAAAGCACAGCGTTTGGGTGGTGGTGCAGCAGCTCCCCAGTAGGAAAGTGAACAAGTTGGTGCTGAGGAGGGAAGCTGGGCTGCAGATTAAATGCGTCAAAGTATTTGTCTCTATTTGAGGTTTGCCCTTGGGTTGGAAAAAAATTCAGTCTAACTCTTGGTTCACAGACAGATGCTTCCTAGCAACACCATTAAAGAGCTGAAAGTGGAAGCTGCTAATAACTAGAAGTATTTTTCCTTATGCTGTGCTTGCATGTTTGTAAAGGGCCATTAAATGCCAGAATGCACGAATCTCATGTATTTCTGAAGACGTAGGTGCTGTAGTGCTGAGATGAAAGTCTTTTGCTGCTCTTGTTCTGCTGAACAAACACGAGCTACTCTGTCATCTGCACCAGCTTCCTTGAATGTAGCTGTGTAAAAGTAGACTGATAGAGAGGACTGCAGTGTTATTTATCTGATAGTGGTGGATTAGCATTCTTGGAAGCACCATAGAGCTAGCATTTGTTTTTGGATAAAGCAGTTGAATGATCTCAGGATGTGGCTGGCGTGCCTGTTTGGAGAAGCTTTTGCTTGTTCAGTCAGGGTTGGTATGCAGAAAGGAGCAAAGTTGTCTGAACTCCACACATGTGTGTGTGAGCAGTACCAGATTGCTATGTCTCACATGAAAAGCAGTGGTGAAACAAGCCAGGATGCCCAAACCGGGTTTCCCACTTGGGTCTCCCATCTGGAGGAGTACCTTGGGTCACAGAGGAGCTGTGGACTTACAGGAGATGCTCGCAGATAGCAGTGGCAGGAAAGCAGTGGTTAAAAAGGGGAGATGAAAACAGACTGCATCGTAATTAGAGTAGCCTTGTTGTCCCTCCAGGCTGTGAGCACGTAGGTCGTTCCTGGACCCTGTCTTTCTCGGGTTTGTAAGCAGTAGCTTACGAATGAGACTCTGGACTCTTCAGAGCTGGGGGAGGAAGGACTAGGTAGTTAAATTCCTGAGGGGCCGCGTCAGCAGCAGAGAAGCCTTGGTTTAATGCTGTTTACTCAGCCTTATCTATCTCACGGTGTTGCTACAGCTACCAGTGTGTGTATTTTCTAAAAACAACCAAGAATAATCATGGAAGCTATTCACTAGCTTGTGTGAAACATCCATGATTATTTTCACTTGGGAGCTGAACCGGCCAAGAATGAAAAGTAAGCAAACAGTGAATATAGGTAAAATATGGACTGCGGTAGGAGAGAATAAAAGGAGCACACATCGTGGGCTGGAGTTTGCCATGGCTGTGCGGTATTCCAGCCAAAATACACAAGAGCATTAATCTTTCTGACTTGTAGAGCTTAAAACGCTGGTATTTCAGATGCTGTAATAATACAGCCTCTTTGCAGGCTTGGCTTTGGCCTGGCCTCTCCGTGCGGTGGAAGGGGATACCTGGTCTGGAGCACTGGGACATTCATTCAGGTGTCGGGTCCGAGCGCCGGGAGGGTGGGAGCCAGCCTGAGCTGGAGGTTTTGCCAGGCAGCTTGAATATAGTCTAATTAAATGTTGGAAAGAACTGTCTCTTTCTCTCTTTCTGCATTAAATAAAAAACATTTAATACTTTGAAGGGCTGCAGTGGGATGAGAGCTTGAGTCCGTAAACCAGTAAGTTTGGCTGTGGTCAGCTAAAACGGATTCGGTGAAGTGGTTATGTACTGCTCGGATGTTAGTGCATCTGTGTGAAGTGAGGAACTGACCTAACTTGTAATTTCTCCAACCAGGGTCCAATGAAGGTTTTTGTAACTTACGGTGGTGATCCTATCCCTAAAAGCCCTTTCACTGTGGGTGTTGCTGCTCCGCTAGACCTAAGCAAAGTTAAAGTCAATGGACTCGAAAACAGTAAGTACCTCTGGGCTGGAAGCCCCATAGCTTGCCTCTGAAGTGTCTCCTGAATCTGGGCGATAGCCAACGTGTCCTGCTGGAACAGAAGTGGGCAAAACAATCTTCTTTTTAACTTGCTACAGTTGGGGATCAGCCAGCTCCCACTTTGTAGCTTAACCACTCTGACTTAGCTGGTCCTCTTGAGGACTGAATTTCAATTTAGATTTTTTTTTTTTTTTTTTTTTTTGGGCAAAGATTACATAGCAATGTGAACAAAGCATGTCTTGGGGTTTAGTCCCTTGTGGTGAACAGAGCCGGACTCTTCACCGGGCTGGGCGCCTGCTGATGAAATCTGGTTTCCCTGGGGCTAGATGGCTGTTTGTTCAAATATATGTAATTGCTATAGTGCAGAATGTCATTCATACAGTCTCTTTGTTTTCTAAAAGCAGAACTTAGAGCTGTGAAGTATTGTTGCGTTCCTGAAATGAGCCTCTGATACTGTCAGGCCATGTCTTACAGGCTTGTTTAGCACTGTAGCTTTGTAGCTCCAAAAACCAAAACTTGTTTATTTTTTTGTTTGGTTTGGTAGGATTTTTTGCATGCAGAGGGATGCAGACTGAGCAGGGCTCTACTAGTGCTTGCTCCCTTGGTGGTATGTGCACAAGAGATTTCTTGGAGCACTGTCTGATGTTGAGTACTTAACGTAGTAATGTGGGTTTTGTCTTTTTCAGGAGTGGAGGTAGGGAAGGATCAGCAATTTGTAATTGATACCAAAGGAGCTGGTGGGCAAGGTAAACTGGACGTTAATATTTCCAGTCCTATGAGGAAAGCTGTGCCATGTCTGGTGGAACCGGTTCTGGGTAAGGAGTGCAGCACTGCGAAATACATCCCAAGGGAAGAAGGACTGTATGTGGTAGATGTGAGTTATGATGGTAATCCAATCCCAGGGAGCCCCTATACTGTGGAGGCCACACTACCTCCAGACCCCTCCAAGGTAAGCGAATGGTTTAGGGCTGTAACTGATACCTGAAAACTGAATTGTGGGCTATTGCATGAGACTTGGCTTGGTTTTGGCCAAATCAGACCCAGGAACATCCTTACTCAGAGCGCTGAGTCGTTCCTTTTGCAGGCTCCATGACTCATGGAAGTCATTCCTACAACACTGTATTTGAAAAAACATTGAACTAATTAAGAATGCTGCAAGCATCCTGCATAATGTGGCAAATACAAGTATTGCTCCTAATTTAATAGAAGTTGGCCTCATGAGCATCTCAACTGTGTTAATTGAGATGCTTCTTTCGAAGGAAATAGATTTCAAGAAAAACGTGTGTACAGCCATCAAATATTTAAACGTTTCTACCTTTAATATCCCATGACTATATAAAAGCAGCTATGGTGAGAGTATGAATATCCTTGCCTAGAAACCTCTTTGGAGGAGAGATACCAACTTTACAGTAAAACTGGGAGGAGTGGCAAAGGAAACGCTGCTTTCTGTGTATTTTTAAGAGCTTGTTAATTGAGTCCCACATACAAACAAGTCTAACTAGGCAGTCTGTGCTGGCAGTAACATGAAAAAATGAGTTTAGCTCAACTGCATATTCTTTTCTAGGTAAAAGCTCATGGTCCAGGTCTTCGAGGGGGCCTTGTTGGAAAACCAGCCCAGTTCACAATAGATACCAAAGGGGCAGGAACTGGAGGTTTGGGTTTGACAGTAGAAGGCCCATGTGAAGCTAAAATTGAATGCTCGGACAATGGCGATGGAACCTGCTCTGTCTCCTACCTACCTACGAAGCCTGGAGAGTATTTCGTAAACATCCTCTTTGAAGAAGTTCACATTCCTGGTTCGCCATTTAAGGCAGACATAGAAATGCCGTTTGATGTCTCTAAAGTCATTGCCACGGGCCCAGGTCTGGAACGTGGTAAAGTAGGTGAGGCAGGGCTGCTGAACGTTGACTGCACGGAAGCGGGTCCTGGGGACCTGCAGGTGGACATAGTGTCGGATGCTGGTTCCAAAGCTGAGGTCCAGATTGATGATAACAAAGATGGGACCTATGTCGTAACGTACGTGCCACTCTCGGCTGGCACGTACACGATCAAGATGAGATATGGAGGAGAGCAAGTGCCTAAGTTCCCAGCCCGGGTCAAAGTGGAGCCAGCTGTGGACACAAGCAGAGTTAAAGTGTTTGGGCCAGGAGTGGAAGGGAAAGGTGAGAATAACTGTTGTTATCAGAGTTTGTAGGACTTGCGGTCCTTTATCCTGCACAGAGTATTCTGAGCATTAAAAGTTGCAATAGCCTTGTGTGTTCCCATGGTGACCCTTGGACAGGGGTGTTTCGTTATGTTCCCAAATGAGTTGTTTATCATGCTGGTTCACAAAATGTTTTGTCGTCGGAAATACATGTGGTTCTTGAAGTGACTCTTCAAAATGTATCCTGCAGGTGTCTTCCGAGAAGCTACAACTGAGTTCACTGTGGATGCTCGACCTCTAACGAAGGCTGGTGGTGACCACGTCAGGACGCAGATCACAAGCCCATCTGGCTCCCCCACAGACTGTCTCATCCAAGACAATGCCGATGGAACATATTCAGTAGAGTACACGCCGTTTGAAAAGGGTAACCTCGGGGTTTTGGTTTGGGTGTTTGTTGTTTGTTTTTGGGTTTTTTTGTTTGTTTGTTTGTTTTTTTTAACTTGAGCAAGCAGCTCTTCAGACACTTCCCATTGGCAAACTGCTGAGGTCTGCCAGTAACTTGTTGGCATCTTAGCAAGATTTTTGCTAGTAGAGGAGCTAATTCTGCAGGAAGTGGCTCTATTTTAACTTGAACTGACTTTTACGGTAACTTGGCCTTGGAAGAACAGTGCATCTTGGTTATGAAACAGTAGTGAAGTCTTGTGAAATGCAGGAGGAAGCTTTTACCCATATACTGACATTTAAGTCTGTAGCATCTTGTAGGAGTTATGTTAAGCGATGAGAATATTTAGGGAATTCAGGACATGTTTTCCTCCTCTTAACAGGTCCACACACAGTCAGCGTAATGTACGATGGCGTACCTGTGCCAAACAGTCCCTTCAGAGTGAATGTGACAGAGGGCTGCCATCCATCACGTGTGAAGGCACAAGGACCCGGACTCAAAGAAGCTTTCACAAATCAGCCAAATGCCTTTTCAGTTGTCACCAGGTAACTGGGCCTACTTGATCCTTAAGGAATATCTGAGACAGGGAGGAGGGTAGTGGGCTGTGCGATGCAGGATGCTAAACACAGTACAAATATTTATGTTTATTTATAGAAGGGCCAAGCTGTGTCCTTCTGGTTACTGTGTGTCCTACCTCATCGCGTACTGAGCACTCTGCTCTGCAGAGATTAGCAGTTTGTAGTGGTTGAGGATAAAATTCTAGGAAAATGCAAGTGAGGTTACGCTGGACAGCTTTGCATGCCAGACCCCATTGAAGGCTGGACATCAGAAGTCAGGTTACTGCATTTCTGATACAGGTAAAAATGCAGCCAGAGCATGTAAAGGCTGTAACGAAGCTGCTGTTAGAAGCAGGCAATTCTAACTATGTGCATTTCTGTCTTGCAGAGGGGCAGGAATTGGTGGCCTTGGAATAACTGTTGAAGGACCTTCAGAGTCTAAAATTAGCTGTAAAGATAACAAGGATGGGAGCTGCAGCGCCGAGTATGTTCCTTACGTTCCAGGAGACTATGATGTTAACATCACGTATGGGGGAGAGCATATTCCTGGTAAGAGCTCTTGCCCAGTGGCTTTCAGAAGAGGGAAGGCATTGAGCTAAGGACTTGGTGACTTGGCTGCATCTCACTCATGCTGGGGGATGTTGAGGTTTCAACTTTGCTTTTCCTGGGAATTCAGGCAGAAACAGCGGTGGCGTTTGTTCCTCACACCAGGCAGGGAAGTGTGGAGCGCTTTGTGCTGTGGTGTGGTAGTTTTGAGGAAGGGCTGCAGTCTCTTCTTGTTTCTGAAATGGCCTCTGTGGGGACGTGGAGGAGCCTCGCTGAGACTGTAGCACCTGCAGAGGGGAACAAAAGAGTGGGCACAGATGGGTGGGACAGGGAAAGGGACGCTAGCCCTTGACAAGTGTCGTGGTTTAGCCCCACAACAAGGGCTGGTATTATGCACAAGTGGTGTATAATACATTAGGTCAAGAAAATAGCCCTTTAGTATGTGGATGCCTTCGAGACTGTTCTGCAGTAAGATGGTCTAATGGGTGAGCTTGTCACGGGGATTATACTAAACACTGCAAGCTTTGGTCACTACAGAAAGCATAGTAACTGTTTCCTAAACCAGACATTTACCTGTGTATGCATTTGCACTGGATGTTAAGCTGAAGTGAAGTAGGTTTAAGGAATGTTCCAGGTACATCTGGCATCCGGCAGTTCACGATTAAAAGGATATTTTGCTTGATACCAAGAATTAATGATCCTAGATGCCAGACACATTTTGCTGCAATGTTTGAGTTCTTATGTGGTGTCATATGGCATATATCTAGGTATTCTTTCCTAGGCATTGAGTTAGCCGGTTTTTTCCCGTTGGTCCCATTTGATTTGTCAACATACTGAACTTGGTGGAATATGAAGGAAACAAGTGCCTGCATAACGCTTTGTTTGCACTTCTGGTTTCTTTCATGCTTTTTTTTTTTTTCTGAGGTGTGAGAAGCAGATGGATCACAACTGAATTGTTGAGTAGACAGTGAAAATGTAGAAGCACCATCATTACACTTCTGGCTTTTGCAGAAGCAGAGGAGTAGCGTGAAGGCTGTGGGATTGCCATTCCTGCCTGAGGTTGAGAGATAGTAATGAAAAAGCCCAAGGAAAAGCAGGGAAAAAGACCTTTGTTTTCCTGTAACTGTTAACTCTGTGGCGTTTAACGCTTGCTGCATTAACTTCCAGGCAGCCCTTTCAAGGTTCCTGTGAAGGATGTTGTGGATCCCAGCAAGGTGAAGATAGCAGGACCAGGTCTGGGAACAGCTGTTCGAGCCAAAATCCCACAGTCCTTCACTGTAGACACCAGCAAGGCAGGAATAGCACCCCTCGAGGTGGTGGTGGCAGGAGCCAGAGGTAAGAACCGAAGTACTCCATCCAGCTGTGCCCCCATCTCTGCGTTTGGGTGGGTAACGTGGTCCTGGCCCTGCTTGCAAAGGTGGTGATACCACTTGAATAAGCGTTTCCCTCTGTTCCTGTTCATCTGGTGTGTGCACCTTGACAGCTGACCTGTGTGTCATGCTGTAAAAGGAGGAGAACTGTGTCCTAGGTCACGCTGCTTCGGGCAGTGTCTTTGGCTTTATCCTAATCTTCAGAGCTGGAAGAAGTGACGTGAGTAACCACCACTGGTGAACAATTGTGGCTTAGACATCAAAAAGTAAATCCAAATTCTCACATGTGAATGGTGACTTGGAAAACCCATGTCACTGGGTTGCAGGAGTCTCTGAAACATGGTGGAACCCTCAGTGGTCCCCAGAGAGCAGCAAGGCCCTCAGGCGATAGCCTTTAATGATGTTTGTATTAACTAGGAAGCTGTGTCTCAGTGGCACAGTATCTCGGCAGCAAGTACCTTTTGGCTGCAAGTTTCACCTTGCTAGGAGGCAAGAGCTGCTTCCCCACTTGAGTGTCAGGTCATGCTGGTGCGGGTGCCCCTCAGGTAACCCTTCTTTAATTTTAGCGGATGAGACGGATTCCCAGGGATGGCGCTCCCCATTGAAAGCGATTTCGGATTTCTTTAAAGGTGATCCAAAAGGTGACACTGAGACAGGTTTGAACTCTCACTGACTGATGGCAATTTTGGCTCTCGGAAATTTAATTAGCAACAGCAAGAATCATCTAGAGGAGGGAGTGGGAACCAACGGTGTTGCTTTTAGGCTTTGCATGGCAACTATACATTTCTTTTGCGCTTGCTTTACTGCTAATCCTTCCTGTGTTTTAAAGCCAACTTGTAATTGTAGATTGCTTTGTGTGTTGGCCTGAACCAATATGTCACGTAATCTGCTGTAGATTTAGCTTAATGCAAATTGAAATAATTGATCCTGCTTTCTTAGGACTTTGTCAGCTTGCAGGGCTCTCTTGCCTAGGCAGCGAGCCTGCCTTTCCAAATACCTGATCGTGAAAGACTCAGTTGGTAAATGCTACACGCCAACTGGCTTTAGGGCTCAATTCTGTGCAGTGAATCCCAGTAACAGTATGTAATCTTGTAAATGACAGTTCAGGCAATAATAACCATTACTCATTTTCTTTCTCGAAAGATCTTCAGGTCAAGAGCAATTGCTCAAAAGACACTGGACTGTACAGAAAGACAGATTTTTCTCCAGTATTTTCATGCTAGCTTTTGTTTACAGCGAGAAGATGGGAGCCCAGAGAGTGGTGGATTACAAATCTATCTTAAGTCAATGGCTCTTGAATACAAAATAAGGGAAACTGATCACTGATCCATGCCCGTTGCCTTCATTCAAAAATTTAAAAAAATTGAAATTTAGTTTGTTGCAAACTGTAAATGAGCAGTGCATCTTGGCGCTTTGTGCAGCAAATGGCTGGTGAGGAATTGAGTTTTAATAGCGCAGCTGAGAAAATCATCTGTTGCTTTTTTAGGAGTTGTGGAGCCTGTTAATGTAGTAGACAATGGAGATGGCACACACACGGTGGTGTACACCCCTACGCAGGAGGGACCCTACATGATCTCTGTCAAATATGCTGATGAAGAAATTCCTCGCAGGTAAGGTGATGAAGATAAACTTAGATGAACTGAAGATTTAATGACCTGATCATGCTCTCCCAGCACATGAGCATCATTTAAGGGCTAGCTGTGGTCCTTTCTACTTAACTGGTGCAGCTCCCTGTGCGACTTCAGGGTTCAGCGGTGGTTTGAGCCTGCTGCATCTACGGCAGAGATGCCGTAGAGGAGGTGTATCCACACCTCAGTGTGTACTGCAGTAACTATCAGCCATTGGCTTAGGAAGAGGGGGCAATAACGGGTTTCCCTTTAAGTCCCTTCAAGGTAAAGGTGCTTCCTACGTATGACGCCAGTAAAGTGACGGCGAGCGGACCAGGTCTCAGTTCCTACGGCATACCAGCCAGCCTGCCTGTGGAGTTTGCCGTGGATGCTAAGGATGCCGGACAGGGACTTCTGGCTGTACAGATCACTGTAAGTAACTACAAAACCAAGCAGGAGTGGAAACATGTTGCTGTAGGTGGGCGTGAGTGGCTCCTGTTGGAAGTGTCCACAGCTGTACCCTGACATACCCAGTGTCCTGAAGGCTGGGCTGCTGGCTGGATCTGAAGCTCTGGTACTGGAAAGTCTTGCACTCTGCGTTTGTGAAGCTCTTGAGGCTGGTTTTATGAGACTTGCGTCTTAGTCATCACCCATGCTATATTTGGCTCTTGGTTAACCTTATACTCTGCAGATGCTCAAAATGAGATAAATAGTTTCTTGTAAGATTATGAAAATGCTGGAATTTGAAATGGAGACAGCCTTCTAGCAGTGTAGTTCAGCAAGGCCATGAGATAACATCCACACCGAGCATTATATGATGATAAATTAGCAAACAAGTCTCCCTCAAGGTCACCAAAAGTCATAAGCTGCTTAAGGAGATACTAGAGGAATGTTTTTGTTTGGCTTTGTTATTGTTCTTCCTGAAATTTCTGGTGCCTGGACTCGTGAGGCCTCAGCAAAAAGGTCTCTGGTTAAGTGGGCCATAAAGCACACTTCTCAGCTCTGGCATGCCTGGGTCATGGCATGGCCGGTTGTGCTTGCCCTTCTGCATTCTTGCTCCCGTGCTGTCCTGCTGTCTGCTCAGGTGCAGCAAAGCAATTGCCTTTATTCTGGCATGCAAGTGCGCTCTTAAAAGATCTAAAATGCTTATCAGAGTTCCCAGCCTGGCTGGGGCTTTGAAGATCAAGTTCCACAAATTCTGCGTGGTGGGAGTGTATAGGTGATCCTCCTCACAGCATTTGTTTGGTTCTTGTTCCAAGCTGTTGAATGTCAAATGTTTCACAAGCCTTCCTTAAAGAAGTAAGCTCTTTTTGTCCTGTACTGAAAATCTCAAGTCCTTTGCAGCTTATACTGTACCCCAGGCAGTGTTAAGTCATAAAATACAGAATGGGGTCAACATGCGGTTCCTTGTAAGCAGGCCTGGAAGACTTTCTGAAATGCCTCACGCTTTGCAGCTGATGGGTTGCACTGAAAGCTGAGGCTGAGAGTAGCTGTGTCGGAAACATTGCGCACAGTGCTGATTTTGGTTGTAGATAGAAAAGCTTGATGGCGAAGCTCAGGTCCGTTATTGTTTATGCATCTGTTTAATTCTCGTATTCAGTGTAGTTGAAGGGACTACATAGACCTGCTTTTAACTGTAGACCTCGCAGTGAGTCAGGAGCTGGATGCCTCATCCAGGAGGGTTGACGGCAGACTCCAGTAATGCTTCCCCCTGACCTCAAACCTTTCGGGGAGCAGCTGGCCAAAGCTACCCAGTGCAGGACAGAGCTGCACAGTCTGGCTCCTGATCTGTGCCTGAGGGACCTGGGAAGTGTTCTTCACTCATAGAATCATAGGTCTCTTTGGATGACATTTCCAGCAGCAATATGACGACAAAGCCTAAAACTTCTTACAGTTAATATAGGCTTGCTGCGTCTTATAAATGTTCTCGTATCGAACAAAGGATAGCTAATGATAGCACTGATTGTTTTATAGTGGTCTGATATCTTTTTGCTCCTAATAGTCTATTCCTGGTACTAGTCCTTGAGTGAAATATATTTAACCCTCAAAAAGCTGCAGTTCTGTATCTGTTTGAGACTATGGTTGTGAACAGATTTGCTGCCCTGCTAAAGGAATTCATAACTAAATTCATAGTGCCTAAATCTTCTGTTTTGCATTCCTCAGGACCAAGAGGGCAAACCCAAGAGAGTGGACGTTCATGACAACAAGGATGGCACTTACACAGTCACCTATGTCCCTGACAAAACGGGCCGCTATACGATTGGTGTGAAGTATGGTGGAGATGATATCCCGTCCTCTCCCTATCGGATCCGGGCATCTCCAGCTGGGGATGCCAGCAAGTGTCTGGCCACAGGTGAGTGTTGGCTCCTCTCTTGCTGCTGTTTGTACTTGGTGTAAAGCTGCCTTCTGAGCGTGGTACAGTTGATGTAATGGGTGTAGAAGACGCTAGAGACTTGTGTAATCTGGCTGCTCTTACAAGAGGGGTTTTCCTAAAGATAAAGAAGCATCCACCCTGCGGGTGAGCAGGAATCTCTTGCAGTCTCTAGCAAAATCTTTCAAACTGCCTGGGCTGTTACAAACAGCCAGATGCAACTGAAGTCTGATGCTTATTTTGGCCTAAATAAATCCTACTGAGAACTGCAGTGAGGTTGAATTAAAAATAACACATCTGTGCACATTCACTGTGTTGTGCTCCTTGCGCTGCCAGTGTTGCAAGAAGCTTTTTGTTCTGAGTAAGAACAGAATTAATTCTGAGGATGTAAATAACTGGCTGTGTGCTTCTGGATTAGCAAAGCCTGTTCAGGCTGGGTGTTACTAGTGGAGGTTTCTGCTGCCTTTCTGTCTGGTCAAGGTTGGCCAGGGTCCGGACAGACTTTTGGAAGGCGTGGGTGGAAGGAGAGAACCTAAAGATAAAGCGTTACTACAACTCAAAAATCATTGCCTCAAAAATCATTGCCTCAAAAATCAGCGCCTTGGTGTAGGGGAGGGACTCCAAATTTGTTGCTGTAGGAGCACACTTATAGCTTTGACCCTTACCCGTTCTCAGGATGGGTGGTCATCCACCATGGCATGCTGCCACCTCCCAGCCAGCCGGAGGCTGTGGCAGGGAGCAGAAGTGACAGGAACTAGTTACAAGAATGCCACTGAATGTTACATCCCCTGATTTTTAAAATAAATAAATAAATTAGGGAAGACCAAATTGAGCAGGGAAACTTCATCTGTGGTTGTAGACTTGTGAGAGTGTCTGGGCATTGTGCATCTGCAGTTAGAGCGTACCTGGTGCCTGTCCGGCAGCTGGCTGCTTTCAAGCCTGCTTAAAGGGAAATATATTCCTGGCACAATGGAAAACACAGAGCGGCAGGTATCCCCTTTGCTTCAAAATAGTGGAGGCCCCATCCCTAGAAACATTCAAGGTCAGGTTGGACGGGGCTCTGAGCAACCTGGTCTAGTTGAAGATGTCCCTGCTCACTGCAGGGGGGTTGGACTAGATGACCTTTANGATAAAGCGTTACTACAACTCAAAAATCATTGCCTCAAAAATCATTGCCTCAAAAATCAGCGCCTTGGTGTAGGGGAGGGACTCCAAATTTGTTGCTGTAGGAGCACACTTATAGCTTTGACCCTTACCCGTTCTCAGGATGGGTGGTCATCCACCATGGCATGCTGCCACCTCCCAGCCAGCCGGAGGCTGTGGCAGGGAGCAGAAGTGACAGGAACTAGTTACAAGAATGCCACTGAATGTTACATCCCCTGATTTTTAAAATAAATAAATAAATTAGGGAAGACCAAATTGAGCAGGGAAACTTCATCTGTGGTTGTAGACTTGTGAGAGTGTCTGGGCATTGTGCATCTGCAGTTAGAGCGTACCTGGTGCCTGTCCGGCAGCTGGCTGCTTTCAAGCCTGCTTAAAGGGAAATATATTCCTGGCACAATGGAAAACACAGAGCGGCAGGTATCCCCTTTGCTTCAAAATAGTGGAGGCCCCATCCCTAGAAACATTCAAGGTCAGGTTGGACGGGGCTCTGAGCAACCTGGTCTAGTTGAAGATGTCCCTGCTCACTGCAGGGGGGTTGGACTAGATGACCTTTAAGGTCCCTTCCAACCCAAAGCATTCTATGATTCTATCAAAATTTGTTTAAAAGAGGCCTTAATGGCTGAACCTGATACTCTTCCAAGTAACCCAAGTCGCTAACTATTCAAAGTAACTGTGATGGAGATTACTCTCAGATGCCAGCTTAAATTTCCCCTTTCCAGGAAGTGCCTCTGACTCTCTGCTGTAAAGCTGAAATACAATCGTTCTAGGAGTAGATGCTGGAATACTGTCAAGGTATTAAAACAGCAGGTTCATTGCCACTTGAACATGAGCCATTTACCTGGTAGCAAATTCTGGTCAAAAGCAGGAGTATTAAATATGTACTGCAAGTAAGACTTAATAGTTCTCATTTAAACACAGTACTCTTCAGGCTGGATCCGATTGCTACAACTTGGGCATTGTTTCATGATTTTCTTTTTTTGGGATCCGTGGCAGAACAGTGGAAAATCGTTTGTGGGTAATGTAGGAGGAAACATGGCCATGGCTGCTACTGTGCCCTCCTATAGTTGCTTACACAGGGAGGTTTGTGTTAAAGCAGTGACAGCCGAGTCACTGGCCGGGGCAGAAGATACTGCCTTTGGCTCTGCATAAAGGAATATGACGATAAGAATATGGGTTAAGGCATTGCTTTCTTCAAACTTAGCTTTTCCCCCCTCTGTTCTCATCCAGCCTCTCTGATTGCAGAGGAGGAGGAAAGCTGGTGGCAAGCTCTTGCATGCCGCTGTGCTGACCAACGCTACAAATGTTCCTTGTTGTACACGTACTCCCAAAACCATGTCTGTGGGTCCCCAGGACTGGCATTTTGGTGCTGTGCTTCCCAGGTGCCTCACAGGCGGCCTGCCTGGGAAAACTGTCATCTGAATGCTTTCTGTAATGAAAATTGCCTTGTAGGTCCTGGAATTGCACCCACTGTGAAGACTGGTGAGGAAGTTGGCTTTGTGGTAGACGCCAAATCGGCAGGGAAGGGAAAAGTGACGTGCACCGTCCTGACGCCAGATGGGACAGAAGCTGAAGCAGATGTTGTTGAAAATGAGGATGGGACTTACGATATCTTCTACACCGCCGCCAAACCAGGAACTTATGTGATTTATGTCCGCTTTGGTGGGGTGGACATTCCCAACAGTCCTTTCACTGTCATGGTAAGCCAGCTCTGCTCTGAAAATGCCTCCTACTCAGATTCCTGCTGCCACATTTTATTTAGTGATAGGTTAACTCTATGTGTAAATGTTTGTTTAGGCATTTATTAGACTAGCAGGAGCTAATGAATCCTTGTTACTTGCAGAGCTTATTTTGAGCAGGCAATACAGTTAAGTGAAGAGGGATAGATGCCATCAGAGGATGAAGACTTGGCTTCTCTGAACAAATTCATGTAGTTCCATGTAGTTCTTTTTCTAAATTATGTAAGGGTGGTTGTAATCGGCTTCTACGACTAATTACTTCAGCCGTTGTCAGATACAGTGCTCTGACTTGTCCGTCTCTCACTCAGTTGACCCCAGAATAAGGAACGGTCTGCTGACAGATCCCAGGGAAGCAGGCTGTTAGCTCACACTTAAAAATGATTTGCAAGTGCTAGTTAAACTGTTACAGCCAAATCCCCCTCCTTCTAATGAGGTTCCTTCCAATGTGCAGTACTTCAGCATGTTTAGGTTTAAAAAGCAAACAAAACCCCAGGCTCCCTGAGGAGCAGACTGGGTGCCTCTCGGGGCTCACAGAAGCCCTTCACATGAAGAACAGCTCTGTGTTGGCAAAACAAAACTTAGTCTTGTACTCTCGGCCGAGGCAGCCTCCGGCACATCTTGGTCCGTGAAACCACACGGCTGTTCTTGTGCTGAGCCTGGCTGGAGCCCGCGGGCGAGTCCCTGGGGCCGGGCACGCCGGCTCTTCCTACCTGCCACCCTGGCAGATCGCTACCAGTGTCTCTGAAGATTTCCACAAGAAAAACAACCCCCTTGGTCGCTGCTCAAAGCTCGCTGCAGGAAATGCTTCTCGAGGTCAGGGAGCCCACTCCTGGACAGCCAAAATTCCCACTTCCTAGCTGACTGATACAGTACGTGTTTGACTTGGGTGTCTCAGCTGGGGACGGAGAACAGTGAAACAGCAGTATTTCTGTTTTGCGTTGGTTTTCTTAGTGGAGTCTTTCCATGCATAGGTTTCCAGCGGGTTTTGTTAGGGCGGTTTGCAGTGGTGTAAATGGGCAGGAGGAGCTGGGGTGACTGAGCCCCATGGAGCTGCGTGCGTGGGTGTCCGCCCCAGCCACTTTTGTTGGGTTAAGTGGGGGAGGTGGGAATTTGCAAGTCATCCTTTTGGCATGCCTGGTGGGAAGGGAGGCTGCGCTGGGGGAAAACACATTCGGCGTCTTGATGACTCTATCCCAGCTATGAATCGGAAGAATAGCTTCGCAGCTGTGACTGGACGTGGGCTGGGTCGTTCACCCAAGTGCCTGAGCTGGGAGCAGCCTTCCCACGGCATCAGGCTCCCCTGCCTTCCAGCTCGCACACCGTGCTGTGCAGCGCTTGGGGACTTGCGTCTTAGGTTTAAACCTTTCACTTCCCTCCCTGTACCAGTCCCATAAAAAAGCATCTCTGAAATTCAGTTTCACCAGTGTTTAGGCACTGCTTTCCAGCTTCCCTCCCACGCTCCCAACAATGGCACGTACCAGCTTTGTTCCTTTGCTGTGCCGCTGGTGGCTTTCCCCAGTGCCTGATGCCTGGGGATATGGGTAGCTTCCCAGCTCCCCTGGCTGGATCCAGGTCCTTGCAATAGCGAGAGGACTGGGAGGGCTGCGTGGTGGGAGGAAGGTGTTGAGGAGCTGGAAGGAGCTGCGTGTTCGGTACCGTGAAAGGTGGGAATGCCTCCGTGCCAGAATAACGCCTAACCTGCCTTTACCCCTGCCCAGGCTGTAGATGCGGATGATGCCGCCGTGCGGTCACAGGAGCCAGTGTGCGCCTACCCCCCTGGATTCCGCTCTTGGGTACACAATTTTTACATTTTTCAGCTGTTTTTTCCCCATCTGTGTTCCATTTCAGATGACAGCCTGCTTCTTGGGACTGCTTGAATCGCTCTGGTCATTGTGTTCATTCTTTCTGTTTGATCAATTGTTCTTGGGAATCTTGTTTTTTCTTTGCTGCTTGAAGGGAGTCTCCAAATAAACTCTCATTTAAACATGAAGAGGATCATTACACCTACAGCTTCTACTTCTGCAATGTCTACTGTTGGCAAAAGCAACCCGAGTGCATCGCTTTGTTTTCTCAGTAAAACAGCACAGTGTCTTGAGTCCAGAGTCACATTGTGAAACTTGTTTCTTTTGTCCATTTTGTGTTGCAATCACTCTGCACCACTCAAAAATCACTTTCTCTTCCAGGCCTTAAGCAACTAAATCCTTTCAGATGGAGCCACTTTGGGTCTTGCGTGCACTACATTGTCTTCCATCCCTTTGTGTTCCATTTTTATCTCTAACTTTTTTCCAGCATGTCTTCCATTTGCACCGTGTTTGATTCGCTCTGCTCTGCGGCGTGGTGGTGTTATGAAGGAGAGCTTGGCCGGACGCTGCTCTGGTTGAGCCGAGTCCTGCGGCTGGCTGCAATAATCACCGCACACTCTCTTCTGCTTGTGCTCGCAGTGGAGTTTCTCAGTGCTCGTTCGGGTCTGCCATCCTTTTTGAAGTGACCATCCTTTTGCTTCTTTTAGGTCACGGAAGAAGCTTACGTCCCAGTTGGAGACATGAACGGCATGGGATTCAGGCCCTTTGATATGGTTATCCCTATTGCCGTAAGGAAAGGAGAAATAACAGGTACCTGGAGCATGCATAGCCTTTCAGGGAGGTTTTGCTTTTTGTTAGCTATTTGCAGCGAACAGTCTGGGTGGTCTAGACCACAGTGTGCGGGGGAGGATTGTATCCTGCCAGCAACTTAGTTGTTTAATTTCACATCAAGTGGCACCCACTGAGAGTGAGTAGGATACGCCCTGCCAATGGTTTGAGTTAAATGAGGGGATTCTTGGTGCTGCTGTGGCCCTTAGTGCTAGGCTGTGAGCTACTGCAGTGTAGGACCTGTTGCTGCTTTTTCCCCTCTGGAGCAGCTACATGCATCCTTGATAAGCTGTTATTTATTTTGTGCAGATGCTGCAAAACAGTCTAATCCTGCATTCCTGTCACATACCTTCTCCAAAGCAGGTGACCCCTCTTCCACAGGTCTGGCAGCTGAGAGCATCACCCCAGTAACACCTGGGCTGCACTAAGCTGCTGCACACACGGGCTGTGTCCCCTCCTGCCCTCTAGCTCAGCAATCCCACCCCAAGCCCTGGTCTGTCCCTGCTGAAGGGACAGTTGATCTTTCCTTTTCAAAAGAGCTGCAGGAGAGGGAGCATCTTGTGACAAGGTAGATTGGTGCCTTTCCTGGTGCTTGCCATAGAAATTTCAGTGACTGAAGCAAACAGCCCTGCCTGTAGAGTTTGTAAGGTCACAGGACTGTTTGCCAGATGTCTACCACAGCGTTGTATTCATGCAGTTTAAGTAGAAAACATGTCTGGTTAGTGTTCCCATTAGTCTCCTATTTGTGCCTGTGGGTAAGGAATTTAACAATTAAAAATACTTGTTTAAAATGGCTAGACAATTCTTTGTGGGTGGGAGAGGGGAAGCAGGCAGCTGCTTCTGTAACTCCCACGGTGCCTTTTTGTAGGTGAAGTACACATGCCCTCTGGAAAGACGGATACGCCAGATATTGTGGATAACAAAGACGGCACAGTAACCGTGAGATACGCTCCTACTGAAGTCGGGCTGCATGAAATGCACATAAAATATATGGGAAAGCATATCCCAGGTGAGTCGGACAAAGTGGGCGATGCAAATTCGAGTGCAGTGTCCTGCTGATGCATCTGCTCCCTGGCAAGGTTTCTGTAGCTTAGTTGTATACCCTGCAGTAAGAACTGCCTGGGACGTCTTACCGTTCAGCAGCAGTTCATCTGCGAGCAGTCCAGAGAGCGACTAAAGCAAAGGAGTAAGTGCCGGCACATGTGAACTTCCGTTGTGGTTTAATAGTACCAGCCAGGCTTAAAATGGATTTTGGTTTTCGAAAGTAGCTTTTGTGGCATTTTATTATGAAGAAGAAACATACAATTTTCTAACTACCATTTTTTTTCAGGTTGAAATTTACTGCCATGGTGCTCAACAAAACTAATGGTTACAGTGTATGTTTATCCTTAAAACTGCATTGGCATAATATCTCCAATCTGTGGGGAGGACTGAGTGGCTAAAACGCTATAGTTACTCTTTCCATCTCATTGCAATAAAATAAAACACACATGCACGCTATGCTGCAATCTTTTCTTTCTTCCTGGCTGCTTCTTAACAAACAGAAATCGCTGCCTTTCATTCCCTTTCTCTTCTCTTCTTTTGTCCTTACTTCAGCTCCCCGGCTGAAGCTCTGTCTCGCCTGGAGGCTGGGGCTGCCCCGCAGTTCTCCGGGCACGACGGCTGCGTGGGGCTGGGGCGAAAAGGGGCAGATCTGTAGAAGGATGTGTAGACATAAGACAAAATACCTTCAGCACTGCCTGAACTGGGCTGCTGGTTCTGTCGGTGTACAGAAACGCAGGATAACTGTGGCTGAAGCAGGGAGCTCGGTAATGTGATGTACGGTGCTACTTCAGTATCTTCAGCACTTTGGGTGGATATAGCACCTCTGTAAGTGCCAAACTGCCAGATGTATTGGTTCAGTAAGACCATTACCCTGCGCCTGGACAGAAGGATGATGTGCTGTAATGTTTCCTTCTTGAAGGCTACCATGAACCAAACTTGCTACTGTCTCAGCTGCAGAATCTAACTTTGGACTTAAGAGCTATCTGTTCCTTTTTTGAAACCATTATTGGCTGTTGGTGGCTGTACTTTCTGTTCTTGTGCACCAGCTTAGCTAATCTGAGGCTGGCAAATATGTTTTTGGATACCCTTCAAATTTGCTAGTTCAGGTTCATTGAGTCAGACAATGTGCTGTGCTAGTTCCTAATTCTGAGCTACCAAAATTCAGGATCTGTGCCTGAACTGAAAGCCTGCTTCTGAGTAATGTTCTGATTTAATGTGCTAAAAATAAACTTGTAATGAATAAGACCTTTTACAACACTATTGAAGCTTATCTCTGGTAATTTGAGTAACACTTACTTTGTCATGACTGAATGTGGAACAAATTGTGGAGAAGTATCTTTGAAGATGAAAGGGGAGGCTTACTTGGTTTTTTAAGTGCATTACAGTCACATAAAGGTTCTTCAAATATCAAGTAGTGAGAATGGCATTGAAGAACATGGGTATCAGTAAGCATAAGAATAAGATCCCGTTGGGTTGGAGCAGCTTGATGTCTGTTTTGTTCCTGCAGTCTAGGCCACTCATCCTTAAAAGTGCTTCTTTTGGGTTTTTTCCTTTAGAGAGCCCTCTGCAGTTCTATGTGAATTACCCAAACAGCGGCAGTGTGTCTGCTTATGGGCCTGGCCTCATTTATGGGGTTGCCAATAAACCAGCAACTTTTACCATTGTCACAGAAGATGCAGGAGAGGGTAAGTCTGTTCTTTAAACCCATCCTACCCTAAGCTAGGAGCTTCTTGGAAGTGTAATGCGCATCGGCATTAATTTGTATTCATCTGTCCAACTGTGAATCTCTGGTGCAATACAAATGACTTGTGCAAATACCAGGTGAAACGGATTTCATCAAGCTGTAACTTGCAGTAAAAACTGTCTCATTACTTCTTGCTGAGGGCAGTAGATGTACCCTCTGGTACAGGGTGCAAATGATTCATTTAATTAAAAATGAACTGAAGGCAGCTTAGACCTAGTGGATAATGATGGGATGTGGAATCACTGTTAGGTAAATATAACAGACTGAATAGAGTTGTGGTCTTAGAGATTGGCCTGAGCTCTTTTTGCTGCTGTCCTTTGAAAACATGGATCTAAGCTGCATTTTCAGTACCAAGTACTGGATCCTCTTTAGACCAAGTCTTTGGACTTGGTGTGCACAAAGATTTGCAGAAGTGCTGTTCTCTTTGTTTCCTAGGTGGGCTGGACTTGGCTATTGAAGGACCTTCAAAAGCAGAGATCAGCTGCATTGATAACAAAGACGGGACGTGCACAGTCACGTACCTGCCTACTCTACCTGGGAACTACAGCATCCTGGTCAAGTACAATGACAAGCACATCCCAGGCAGTCCATTCACGGCCAAGATCACAGGTATAAAGTTTAGACTTCTGGAAGCACTTCATAATGAAAACTAACATCTGATAGCATGGGGGACCTGGTTTGTGGCAGGAACATGAAGTCCTCTGACTTATTCTGCACTTAACCTTGTAATATTTTCTGACTTGTTTCTCTTCATGTTTTCAGATGATAACAGAAGACGGTCCCAGGTTAAGCTTGGTTCTGCTGCTGACTTTTTGTTGGACATCAATGAGACTGATCTCAGTCTCCTAACAGCCAGCATTAAAGCCCCATCAGGTCGTGATGAGCCTTGTCTTCTGAAGAGGCTACCCAATAACCACGTTGGTAAGCTCTGACAGTCTTGATCTGAGAGAGTAGTATAGTAGCCTCTACTCCAGTTTGTGTTGCTGTGTAAAATGACTGACTTCTCTGCTCCTTCCCAGAAGAGCGTTGTCAAACCAAGTGGTTGATATTGTTTGGTACAGTTGGCCAATGACAGAAGAGTATGAAGAATGACCTCTTGTGTTAGCTTGCATGTGACGTGCCAGGTTGTGATTGAAGTGCTTTTTGTCAGCATATGTGAATGGCTTTGTGGCCCATTTGAGAGCAGCAGTTCAACATGTGTAAAGAGAGTGTTCTTTCAGTGTTTAATTTCTTGGTGTGATTAAGGCATTTAAATCAAGTATAACATGCATAAAAAGTGAGTAAGTTTGTCACATTTCTCTGCTTTGTAGGCATCTCATTCATTCCACGGGAAGTAGGAGAACATGTGGTTAGCATCAAGAAAAATGGGAGCCATGTACCAAACAGCCCTGTAACAATCATGGTGGTCCAGTCTGAGATAGGAGATGCCAGACGAGCAAGAGTTTTTGGACGTGGCTTGGTAGAAGGACGAACCTTTGAAACGTGTGACTTCATTGTAGATACAAGAGACGCAGGTTAGTTCCGTTGCAAAGGGACTGCGAGATGCTGTGAGATACACGTCCTCTCTAAATGAGAGCATTGTCTCCCTCAGCGTGTGACCACCAGGTCACAAGCCACAAAGCAGCAGATGCAAATAGTGTGTTAAGCATGCACCGTCATTATTGTCAGTTATTAACTACAATGCTATTAACTTCTAAAATGCTTTGCATTGTCTTGGTTGATGTCTTCCGTTACAGCCAACAGGGACTGTCACTGAGGCACTGATGAAGCTTTTCTTTCATTTGGTGGTGCTGGTTCTGGTATTGTTGTGTGCAGCAAGAAGGAAATGAGGAAGATATTTCCCTGTTGGTTTAATGTGGAGCCTTGGGCAAAGTCTTTGAAGCTGACTTTTCAACATTAATGAAATAAAAGGGATATGGTCAGAGCATTTTAGGAGCTGAATACGTGCTGTGCCTTGAATATTTGACTGATTTGGACTACAAAAATGTCATTTAAGGCATCACGCAACTCCCATGTGCCCATTATGATATAAACCTACCAACTAGCTACTGCTATGGGTTTGTACTATTTTATGTCAAATTTATAACAGCACTATGGAAATCTAAGGCTAATTTAGCTGTATTGTAGGCTATGGTGGGATCTCACTGGCAGTTGAAGGACCCAGCAAGGTAGATATCCAAACTGAAGACCTAGAAGATGGAACTTGCAAAGTGTCCTATTTTCCAACTGTACCTGGCGTGTACATTGTGTCCACTAAATTTGCAGATGAACATATTCCAGGTAAGTGGAATGTTGGACAACTTTTTGGTTAGTACAACAGAAGTCTTACCTAGCTGGCCAGCACACTGGAACTGCGGGTGGACTGTGTGATCTGGCTCGGGCTGTAAGTCCCAAAGATTCAAGGAGGTCCTACCAGTACCCTTCACAAGCAGCAAGCAACCAAAACTGTTCTGGTTACCTGGGTGTATTTCACTTGGACCTGACTGTTCGCTGGCTCTAAAACTTCCCCTGTGATCCACTACAAGTCAGAGGAAGCTTTCGCTCCTCCCATCGATGCAGTGTGTAATGAGCAGAGGAGGAATGACTTGCTGTGGTACTTACAGGCAGCCCATTTACTGTGAAGATAAGTGGTGAAGGAAGAGTTAAGGAGAGCATCACACGAACAAGACGGGCTCCCTCTGTTGCAACAGTCGGAAGCATATGTGATCTGAACCTAAAAATTCCAGGTAAGCAATGCCATTATCCTCATAACCATAACTTGCACTTGTATAGCGTGGGTGTACCTGAAGCAGTGGAAATAGGCACGTCAGTGTTGTTAAGACATCCTCATATTAAGATAGTTTAGAGAAGAAACAATGGTAGTGTGGTCTCTTTGAACAGTTAAAAATAAGCATAACCATGATCAACATACGGAGAAATAAATACCAGGGAGGCCTTAATCTATTCTGTGTACAGCAGGCTGGAGAACTGGCTGCATGGCTCACCCTGTCTCCAGGGTTTTAAAATCATCCTGTTGGCTGTTAAGTGTTTGTACTGCTGTCTGGCAAATGTGAATCACATGGGCCAGTCTCAGCTGGCTGCACTTATCCAGCCTCTTCATCTGCCTCCATAGCACCTGGTAAGCTGTAACTGGCCGGGCTTGCTCCTCAGCAGCATGCATTGAGCCGAGCGTACAAACTGGCACCTGCGTGCCTCTTCTGTCATTGGTACTGTGTAATCACTTGAGCTTAGGTCCTGCTTCCAAAAACAAAATACCAAAACCCTTTGTCACTTTCTAATCTGCATTTGTTATTCTCTTCTTGTTAGAAATCGATTGTGGGGATATGACAGCCCAGGTAACTAGTCCCTCTGGAAGAAACTTTGCTGCCGAAATCGTAGAAGCTGACAAAAACACCTACTGCGTCCGCTTTGTGCCACAAGAAATGGGGGTCCACACTGTGGATGTCAAATACAGAGGGCAGCCGGTGCCGGGCAGCCCCTTCCAGTTCACCGTGGGGCCGCTGGGCGAGGGAGGAGCCCATAAAGTGAGAGCTGGAGGCCCAGGGCTGGAGCGTGGAGAGACGGGTGTCCCAGGTGAGTCCTCTGCTCTCGCTGGGCTCCAGTGCCTGCCATGCACAGGTCTGCGGCGCAGTGCTTTGGTTTCTCTTGGCCTCTCCTCTGAGAGCTTGAGCAGAGCTTGATGTAACACTGTAGGGTCACCCCAAGCCAGGGGTGGTCAGTGGAGAAACGTGGAGAAATGATATTGCTGCGTCATGCAAATGGAGAATTCTGGAAATCCACGTTTTGGAAACTGACTGCTCTCGCAGGGTGAGCTTGAGGTTGTAAGGTGTGTTATACAGGGCTGATAGGCTAATTCAAGACTAATAGGAGCCTCTTGGAGAAACTGCTAAGTGTTATCACACAGGATGATGGGATGAGGTGCCGTTCCCCATACACGTAAGTATGGGATGCTGCACGCCGTGTTAGGAAGAAGCTGCAACCCAGCAGCAGCAAGCTTGCTTACTCTTGTGTATGCTCTTGTGTGCTTCAACAGCTGAGTTCAGTATATGGACACGGGAAGCTGGAGCTGGAGGACTGTCTATTGCTGTAGAAGGCCCAAGTAAAGCAGAAATTGCCTTTGAGGACCATAAAGATGGATCTTGTGGTGTATCATACATAGTTCAAGAGCCAGGTATGTACCAAGACCAAATCATACTGATATAACACTGAATGCTACTTTCAAAGAAACTAAGGACACATACTGCTTCTTTTCTCCCTGCAGGCAACTATGAGGTGTCCATAAAGTTCAATGACGAGCACATTCCTGAAAGCCCCTACCTGGTTCCCGTCATCGCCCCCTCTGATGATGCTCGCAGGCTCACTGTCACTAGCCTTCAGGTGAGACATAAGGAAACATCTCTACAACTTGCCACACAGACTGATTTCGTCCTTGTTCTCCGAGACCAAAATGGTTGTCCTTTCTTCTTAGTAATAGCCTTGCCTTGGTTGGTGCTCGTTTTTAAACTCAGCTTGCAGCCACAGAGAGGTTTTTGGCAGCTGGCCCCATGGTAACTTAGGCCAGTAGAGCTGGCCCTGATCTGGCTAACCAGAATTTGAAAGCAGAAGGCTCAACTGAGTGTATTATCACTTGGGAACTAAGAATAAGGGGCTCTAGAAATAACATTGGAGCTAAAACTTATTTTCCATCCCATTAGCTAGGGGAAGGCCAAGGATAACTGAAATGTGACTGTGAACCACCAGTGATCGTGCTGGTACCGAGTTACTCAGTTGGCACATGGACTGAAGAGCTGGGTTTCCATGGGCGAAGCAGCCTGTGTGGCTGGGACATTGCTGCAGCCTTGCTGGAGCATTTGTGGGGGCAGATGGAGGGGGCCCTGCTGTGAGGTCAGAGCGCAGATTTGCTGTAGCTGACGTCACGAAACCACACAGTTGCAGCTCAGATGATTCATGAACAGTAGCGAATCTCAGAGTGAGTCACAGCTTTGTAGTTGGTCTGGGCTCATCTGTTAACCCCACCGTATCATTTTTGTGTGTGTGTGGTTACGTGCATTAAAATACAAGTAACATTAAAGGCCTGACTTAAATCTCCAAAGCTGGAAACTTGGATGTGAGACTGAGAATCTGTGTCTAAATATAGTGTACCTAAGTCCTCATCGAGTTGTGATAAGCAATTAGTACTTCAGTTGAGGGTTTTTTGGATATGTCCCAGCTGTGGTCCCCAGGAGTTTGCCTGGGCTGCAGGACTCCTCCACCTTGGCTGTGTAAATGAATCATGACAGCCTGATCCGATAGTATCTCTTCTAACCAGGAGTTACAAGGGCGTTAATTAGTCGCTGTGGTATTGATGTTTCTCTTGTGTTTCATTTAAAGACTCTTTGACAGGAATACTCGCTTCAATTAAGTCCTGGAGAGGCAGATAAAGCTGAGTATTCGGTAACGGAGCACAGTGTGCGGCATCAGCCTCTGCTAAACCTGCATCAGGGACTTGCTTTATACATTGTACCTCAGTTCTACTCAGTTGCATTTATTTTCCTCTTCAGGATTTAGTTGAAAACAAAATCAGGTAAAGTATGTTCAGCATAAAAGGCTACTGGTGGGTAGCTGCATGGGCTGCTCTGTTGAGGACCATTGCAGCACGGGTGCTGAGCTGCCTCGCCTTCCACCGATGGCCTGACAGCATGGCAACATCTGGTTTCATGTTTTAAATTACTTTCTCATGTTAAGATGTCTTGTGGTGGCGTTCTAAATGCAGCCTCTTGCGGCAAATATAAACATGCATATTATTCTTTCAGACAACTGGATTATCAGAGGCTTTTTCCCTGAATGAATCTGGAATGAATGAACGGGCTGAAAATGGAGCTATAGCTTAAACATCCTTTAAATCAAGCGCCTGAATACCGGGGGCTAACCTCAGTGATAACGGGTGACTAGTCTCATAAACCTGCCTCTGCCTGATTTGGCGGAGTTGTCTGGCTTCCAGAAACGGTCTGTTACCATGGGAAAGATCAGCCTAGCCAATGTGGGTGACTCCTAAATCAGCCACCCCCTAAGAGGGAGAGAGCTTCTGATTTGAGTGTCACAACTTTATGCCTTTTGTTGNTGAACCAAAAAAAAAAAAAAAAAAAAAAAAAATTGTGCTGAAGTGGTTGTTTCCCTGCCGCAAATCTTGTGCTGTCTGAAATTAGAAGTTTAAATTTGATCATCTGACTGTTGCATTCTCAGGAATCTGGATTAAAAGTTAATCAGCCAGCATCCTTTGCTATAAGGCTGAACGGGGCAAAGGGCAAGATCGATGCTAAAGTCCACAGCCCCTCCGGAGCTGTAGAAGAGTGCCACGTGTCTGAGCTGGAGCCAGGTGAGCACAGCTTTACGTTGGTCAAAACAAATTGGGTGACCTCCAAAACACATTCACTGCCCCATAACGAGGGAGTTCAGTCCCTTTGGCTTGTGAACAGTGTACCCAAGGGACAAGCACCTTGCTTGGAGAATGACTTCTTGGTGTCAAGAGTGTTCAGTCAGGGTTATGTCCATGCTTTTCCTAGATAGCTTGTGAAATGACTGAGCCCTAACTTGTGTAAGATACAGACATTTAAGTCTTGGCTTGCCGCTGAAGGTACAGTGATATTAGTCATAAATGAAATATGATGTGGTTGTTGAATTTAGCCAGGGAAGAAGTTTATTTTTCAAAGCTACACTTCCATCTTTGACTAATAGTTTATTTTTAACTTGCACTCACTCCTTTGTACGAAATGTCAAGGAAGCTGAATATAAGCAAACACTACAGAAAGCTCAACACCTGTTTCAGCAATGAGCTTTTCTTTTTCCCTTGAAGTCTGAATGAGTTATGGTCTGTGCTATGGACAGACAGCAGCTGTCCGGCTGGGGAAGATCAGTCCCTCCTCTGGGTTAACACGCAATCAAAAACGTTAAATATCAGCAAATTGCTAAATGACTTTATTAAATAAAGGTGCAGTGTCCGTGGTGTCAGAGCAGCATGCTCAGCCCACTGGTAAGATTTGGCTTGCTCTTACCAGCTGCTTTTCTTCTCTGCGCTGCTCCCTCGACTGCTGACAGGTTGGGCTGCGATTAAGCCGTCATGTTTAGTGCACGTGTGAGGCAAATAACACTGAAACTCACCCTGCAGACTAGATGACAGCTGAGATCGGGTCCTAGTAGACAAGGCAAAAATGCAATGTGTGACACCTCCTGTGATAAATACAGCGTTTTTCCACTTAAATATGAGCTTAGCAGCTTGTGTAGCTGAGTTTGCTTAAGGTGGGACTGAAATATGTCAAAGCATTACAGAAGCCCTGCTTGGGTTGCTAACCAGCCCTGGGTCGGGTTTAGTTGCTGGTTTATTGTTCTGTTGTTATCTCTGATATATCAGAAAAGCCCCTTCTCTCTTGCAGATAAGTATGCTGTTCGGTTCATCCCCCACGAAAATGGCATCCACTCCATTGACGTGAAGTTCAACGGAAGCCACGTGGTGGGCAGCCCTTTCAAAGTGCGTGTTGGTGAGCCTGGGCAGGCGGGCAATCCCGCGCTCGTCACAGCGTATGGATCTGGCCTGGAGAGCGGTACCACGGGTAACCCTTCTTTTACAGCTCTGATACAGACCTGTTTGCACTTTGGCTTTCTGAGAGAGACAGAAGCTGTTCCTAGACGTATTTTTACATTACTTTCCCTGCTAAGGCAGCTGAACTAACCCACATTCTCTGCCAACCTGGGCGCAAGCTAATTTTGCTTTCTGCGTGCTCCTCAAGTCTTATAACCATTGATTAGTGAGTCTGCAGGCTATAGTCTTCATGAACTTAAAACCTCTGTAAACCAGCAACTGCAGCACGAGTTCACTTAACTGGTTAGCAGCTGGGCTACGACTCTGCTGGTTAGCTTAGCTCCACATCAGTGGTCCCTTGGAGCTCTGGAAGATGCTCTGGCTCCCTTCCACGCACGAACATGACGTCTGCAAAGGCTGGAGGCTTTTGTGAATGCAGATACTGAGTTGGCTGTCTAGTTGAAGGAGTCTTGTTTAACTTGCATACCCCTGTTACGGGGTGCACGAGGGTGTACCCAGTTACCTTTTCTTTAGTGCTTGCACCTCTAAGAAATTTCAAGTTAAACGTAGTATGATGTGTAAACTCTAGGGAGTACAGTGGATTGTCTGTGCAGTGTGCTATGCGCACTTCAGATGCAGCGTGAACACTGACTCTTCTTGGAAATCTGACACCTAGTTATCTGCTGTGGCTGCCCCATCTGATAGTTCTCAACTCAAGAATGTAGGGTTTAGGGTTGTTTTTTTTCATTTTATGGCCTTAGTAAGAAAGTATGAAAACATTCCAGGAGATGCACTTCGATTTATTTAATTGTGTGCTTTTTGGGCCACACACACACGTGAATAGCAGAGTAAAACATTGGTTTTTTTTTCCTTTTGATATGCAGGGTGATAGCTAGTTCCTCTTATCCTACCTACTGCTGTCTTTTGTGGAGTCCATTTCATACCTTTTTTTTCCCCTGGAAAAAAAGAATACTGCAGTTACTCAGTCAAAGCTTCTGCTGTTCTGGAGAAACCAAGCAGTTGGTTTTGGAAACATGTGGATATACTATGTAAAATAAAGACATTGTAGCCTGTACTGCTTTAATAGGTGGAAACAAAAGCACTCATTAATACTAGCTGCTGATGCATCAGGGACAGGGGGAATTTTTCTCCACCCTATAAAGGTGCTTGGGGTTGTTTTTAATCTAAATAGACTGTTTAACTTCGGCAAAGTTACTCTGTGCCCCCTTGTTGAATCCTGGCCGCTGCCAAAAGCTCGGTGCCCTGGGAGCTGCTGAGCAGCGTTTCTGAACAATGACCCAGTGTAGAGGTTTCAATAGCCGGTGGCTGAGCACCTGAAACATCCCCCTGGGAGAGCTGCGCGTCTGCAGCCTCCAACAATGCGAGCCTTCATTTGGGGCACAGGGAAAAAGCAGTGACTTCGGAGCAAGAAGTCTTCAGTGAGAAGCTGTGAAGCTTTTTGGCTTTGGAAACTAATTTTCCTCTGGTTGAGTGGTGCATATTGCAGGCTGACAGCTCTACCTCCCAGACAGGCAGCAGCAGTGAGATTTACTGCTGAAGCACTGGAAGATGGTACAGTCCTCTGTGGGAGCCGGGTTCTTCCAGCATTGCGACACAGCAGCCTCTTGTGTGGAGAGGCTAGAAACTTCTCCCTAGTTTATCACCACATTTGCATGCTGCAGTCACAGCTGTAGTAAACTTTCCCATAACTGTCCTGGCTTTGATTGAGCTGGAGCACTTTATTCCTCCTCAGCAGTGTCTGATACAACAGCCCAAAGATCATAAATATTTGAAGCCAGAGTTTGACAGCAAATTATTTAGGGGCTGAAAGACTTGCTTAATTTTTTCTTGTGTTGCTGGCATTGTGTTATTGGCTTAGTATTAGCAGCAATAATTCAGCTGTGTTAACCAGATACTGTAATTAAACAAGCTCTTGTTTCCACAAACTGCTTGGAGTGCTGTTGCCGAGCAGTTCAAACACCCGTCTCCTCCAGGAGATCTCCTGCCCCTTGTCTCTTCTTGCTTTCTTGTGGGCTCTTCACAGCTGATTTGTGGTCCAGGCAGTGGGACAGCTCCGAGCTTAGCCATGCAGGGGGCTGTGTCGGCGTGGGCTCTGATGCCCAGTAGAAGGGCTCTTGTTCTAAGAGTTTTCTCTCTAAGCCAGTCTTTTGATGCCCAGATCCTTCCATTTTGGTCCTAAAGGGCTCTCATGACCCCTTTTCCTGCCCACCCCGCAGTCATGCAACATGAGCGGAGGAGGGAGCTGGGGAGCCGGCAGGGAGACTGCTGGGGTGCAGAGCCTCCGGTCGGGGCTGGCCTGTGCGAGGATGCTGGGGGGAGGCACGCTGCCCCTCCCTGCCTGCAGCTTTGCGCAGCCTCGTCTTGCACCGAATTACCCATTCTATTTAATAAAAGGCTGCTTTTGTAACATCGGGTGTGAGGAAGAGTGTGTCTTACTGTGCTACATCTTTCTAGGATTGCAGTCGGAGTTTTTCATTAACACGACCAAGGCTGGTCCAGGTACCCTCTCTGTTACAATTGAAGGGCCATCAAAGGTGAAAATGGACTGCCAGGAAACTCCAGAAGGTTACAAAGTCATGTACACACCCATGGCTCCAGGAAACTATTTAATTGGAGTTAAATATGGTGGACCTAACCACATAGTGGGCAGCCCCTTCAAGGCAAAGGTTACAGGTAAAAAGCTAACCAGTATTTACCGTGTGCCTGAAGTAGTTTGTGTCATTCAGCAAATATGTCCTTCCGAGGTAGTGCGGCATTCGGGTTTAGATGCCCAAAAACATGAGGGGTGAAACGTTTTTCCCCTATCACCTCCAAGGCCTAGATGAGGGATCTCAGGGGAGGCTACAGGAGCGTTAGTTGCACAGCTTGCCAGCTTGACTCAGTGGAGGGCTGTAAAACAGCTTCACGGGGGAATATTAAATCCTGACCTAGCGCTAGGATGTTGCATTGGCAGTGGGGGAAATGTGACTTATTTACCCACTTCCCCGCCCCAAAGCCTGAAACGTGGACGCCTGTAGTGTGATTGATGCTGGTCTCATTTTGGTGCAGGTGTCACCTAACCAAAGGTCAGTAATGTCTGGGAGGCTTTTAGATGATGTGAGGAGGGCTGGTTTAGGAAGCTCTTTCTCTTTTCAGTGCTGTGTCTAAACACAGACTGGAGTTCATCTCTACTGCGGCCCCTGAGCTAGCGAACCCTCTCCTGGTGCCCGTGGCGTGGTGATGTTCATGGGAGTGGGCAGCAGGAGCTGCGCTCCCACAGGCTGGGACATGCTCTGCTTTCAAAATGGGTTATTGCAAAATTGCACCTGCTTTTCTGCCAACTCAAGTAATTTTTGGCATTTGGTGATTGGAGCACAATTAACTCTTCTTAAGCGGCCAGCTTTGCTTAATAAATCCTGGAGTTCCTGTGGTCCTTTAACCACTCAAGGGCTCTGGGGTGGGATTGTTGCCAGCGTTGCTGGAAGATGTCAGCTTAAATACCCAAGTAGGAAATTGCTCCTCTCTGAAAATGCATTTTTGGACGCAGAATGCATGCTAGTCATTTCGAAACCTCCTTGCGAATGCCTTTCAGATGGGGTGAATCTGAATGTTGGAAGTCTTTTCTGTTTCCAGGACAGCGACTGGTTAGCCCAGGCAGCGCCAATGAAACTTCTTCCATCCTGGTAGAGTCGGTGACAAGGTCGTCAACTGAAACTTGCTATAGCGCCATTCCCAAATCCACCTCGGATGCTAGCAAAGTGGTTTCCCGTGGAGCAGGACTCTCAAAGGCTTTTGTGGGTCAGAAAAGCTCCTTCTCTGTGGACTGCAGCAAAGCAGGTATGGGACCAGCTGGATGTCAGGGTGGTTTAGGTGGACGTTTTCTGCTCTAAACCACCGTGCAGAATTAAAATTCAGAGCTTGAGGTGATGATCTGGTTCTAAAGGAAAAATTCTAAATGCTACGTGGTGCTCACCAAATCAATCCTAGTATAGAGGCTGTAAAGATGCCAGTTCCTCTCCAAATGATTTTTATCTAAGCCAGGTGTACCTGAAAGAAACCACAGGGTTATGGCATGAGAACAAACAGGTTGCTGAACTTAAGCAACCCTCGTGGTGATCGTAGCCTGTAATGCATGTGTTCCATAAGCCTTGAGCGCTGGTCATCATCGTCTGGGAGCTTTGCGGTGGGTGGATTACAGGCCAGCTGTGTTCACTGGTCTCTGCTATTAGCTTCTAACAAAGTACTTGAACAGCAGTGCCTACTCGCTTTCACGAGCAGCGTTAGTGTCTCCTGTGCCCTAGTTAGTGCTAGCCTGTCAGGTCCAGCAAAATGCGGAAATAAACCCTTGCCTCTATGAGGCTGAAGGCTTTTTTAAGTAAAATTCCTTCGTATACCAGATTAGCTTAGCTGTACCTCAGACTACCACTCTGTGAATTAAAATAACAAAATCCTTGTGTTATGGAGCTTATATATTATGGTACAGCCATGCTTGTTTGTTTAAGTTTAGGAATGCTAACAGTCTGTTATTTTGCTGTAGGTTCAAATATGTTGTTAGTTGGTGTCCACGGACCTACAATACCATGCGAAGAGGTGTCCATCAAGCATTTGGGCAGCCATCAGTACAACGTAACGTATGTCGTCAAGGAGAGGGGTGACTATGTTCTGGCGGTGAAATGGGGTGACGAGCACATCCCCGGGAGTCCCTTCCACATCACCGTTCCTTAAACTCGCCGAGTGTCAGAGTCAATCTTTGCGTTTGCAGTTCAGCTGTAGAGTTATACTGGGTGCAGTCCAGTTGCAAAATGCAGTATCTAGATACACACGGCTCACATTTCAATACGGTCAGAAGTAAACTCTGTAACTTTATTTTTTACAAGCATTTCACTTCTATCCTACTTACCAACCTAATGTCAATCTATTTGATGTCCTCCTCAAATTGTACCTTTGCAGTACTGCCGGGTCACTGTTAATGTTTGGAGAATCATGTGGATGAGTAGACACTAATTTCCTTTGCGGATGTTAAAGACTTTAGGTGTTAATTGAAAACTGGAATTTGTCTTTTGTAATTGGGTATCTTAACTACTGATTTTATTTGACTGGAGACCTTACGTTTTAGTTATGGAATATGACTTGGGCTGTCCCCAGTTCAAATTCTTTTCTGTAAAGAAATGAGGTAAAACTGGTACTATAATAGGTGCCTTTGTATACTTGATCAATTTTAACGCTTAACATTATAAAAAGCTACTAAAAGTGGCTTTACCACTCAAATTTAAAATGTTTTTGAAAATGCTTTGCTAATGGTTTACACTTAGGAAAAGTTTATCTTTTATAGCAAACCAAAAGCAGACTGAAAATGACTTCCTGGAAGCTTTCAGCCTTTCTATGTTAACGCTTTGTAAATCTAGACAGGTAGCTTTTTGGCCATGATGCTAGCAATGTGGTTTTTAATTAGCTGGGGATTCTGGTGAAATTTCTGTAACTTTACAGGCAACTCCTCACGCTCTGTGGTTTATTTTAAAAACAACCCCCAGTTTGGCTAAGTTAAATAAAGCCCCTAAACTTGCTGAGCCAGGCGTAGCTCTCACCTGTGTGACCCAAAATTCACGCAGGTGAGAGCACAGTGGGGTGTTGGGAAGACTGTCGGTGGTTTCCCTGGAGGCTGCGGGCCAGGCGAGTAGCTGAGATGGTGCAAAGCCAGCGTGGGGATGTGACCCCACATCTGTACTTGTGTATGGGGCAGGAGGGAGGGCGCGTGTGCAAATCTGCCGATAATAGCAATATGAATCAACAAACCCATGTCTGGTGCAAGTCATTTTATTGTATCTCACTCCAAGGACGTGCCTGATGCACGCTCATCTGTCCTGAAATCCCCTTTGTGCTGCAAAAGGCATTACTGCTGAGGGTCAGGGAGAGAAAACTTCCATTATAACTTGTCTGTTTGTCCTGGATTACTCCATGTTACTTCCCAAGTGCGTATCTGAATTGCTGTCAGCTGCTGGGGCTTTAATAAACTCTCCAAACGAGCTTTAACTCTGCGATTAGGAGAAGGTAGGATTTGTTGAAAACCTGTTGAAATGTCACTGTCTGTCCCTAGGGAGAAGTTCACACTTACGGTTCTGTAGTAACGTGTGGATGCACTACTCTCCAGCACAGTCATTGGGGAAATAAAAGAAGGTTGGGGTTTTTTTACTGTGCTTTTTTTGTGCCTTAATGTGAAATGCTCACGACATTGTAAACTAGGAAGTAAAAACAAAATAAACTGGAATAAAATGCAGGATTGTAAAATTGTATCTTATAACTTATTAAATAGAAATGTTTGCTTCATTAAAATGTGCATGTTAAAACAACATTGGATTCTTTTCATATGTAGTCAGTAAAGTTCAAGCTAAAACTACAGCATGCAGCAGCTTCAGGCAGGCCAAATAACCCCTGGCCCACGAGCTGTGCAGGTAGCTGTGAAAAACTTGGGCATAACCTGAGTGCTATTTTTTTTTCTCTAAAATTTTTTTTTCCCAAAAAAAAAAAAAAGTCTGGCAAAAGTTTAAGCCATGGCATAAACGTACTGGCAGAGGCAGAGCATGAACAGGGCATGACACGGCCGTGCCAGTTTTCCCCTGTGTAGACCCCAGGTACTGGGGCAGCGGAGCTGGGGAGCGACGTGTCCCCGGAGGGGCTGGCAGGGTTATAGGTCTGATCCCGGGGCACTGCCAGTGGCACCCGCTGGCTCCTCCGGGCTCCCTGGGGTTGTTTGCAGAAGGCGGCTCCCGGCACTGTGCTGCACCTGGGGCCGGCCGGCTCCGGTGCATGGCCGTGGAAACCAGCAGATGTTTTCCCAAACACGGCTCCTGCTGGAAGCCCCGGTGAAATCTGAGACACAGCGGCTGCCAAGGACTTTCCTGCCCCAGGTTTATCAGATTATTTCCTTTTTATAGTTAACTGTGTTTCATTAGCTTTGTGCTATGTCAGCTTCAACCTCCTATTTAATGTTTTTAAACAAAACAAAACAAAAAAGCCTGGATACAGCTGTTGGGTTGAGTAAACCTGAGAGTCTTGTGCCTGTGTAACTCCTGTTGCCCAGTAAATCTGCTCTTGCCTGGCCGCCTCTCGCCTGTTACTGCTTGGCTTTTTTGGTCTAATCACACTAGCTGAAATTAATGAGAGTTGTCTGTGAAGTTGGTTGACCCTGACTGTTACCTTGTCTGAAGTTACCTCCAGCTCCACTTCAAGCGAGCGATTCTGCCCTGCCTGGATACTGAGAGCTGTGCGGTGGCTGCAGAAACTAACTTGCTAAGGACAGCAAGCAGATGGTGGTGTTGGTAAGAAGAGCTCTTGGAGCAACTTGGCTGCATCAACCTTTGGTGGCAAGGTTCAGCCAACTCCCACTGGCTCTGGCAGCTGAGAACTGACTTTGTGTTGGGCACAAAGCAGTGCTTTGGGGGGACTATGCTCTGCTTTTGGTCTTTGGCACCTTGATGAAGGTTTCCATTTGCAGTGCCCACCTTAGCAGGCAGCTGTGGGGCTGGGGTGTTGGTGTACCAACTTACTGGTGTCCCAGTGCCTTTTGCTGGGTGGACTTGCAATGGCGTGAGAGATGTTTTCTTGGCTACTTGCAAAGGACTGGCGTGGATTTTTGCCTCTAACTATGGAATTGGACTATGCTTTTTTGTTTTTTTTTTTTTCCTGCCAATTTGGTTGAACTTAAGTTCTTTTTCTTTGTTTATGATCTCTCTCCTTGGTGGTGGTTTGCAGTAGGATTTGGCCACCTGGTACCTGTGTGTCCCACTGGGAACTCCTCCATCCCTCCTCAGCTGGCCCAAACTGTCCTGCAAGCACTCAGCTAGATCTGGTGGTGCCCTTGGTAGCCAGCTGGAACCTTGTCTGCTGGTGGCCGGTGACCTAGGGCAGCCTGTAATAAGTCAAGACACCGCCATGTAGAAAAGTCTTCTGGGGTCCACTGCACCTCCAGGAGGTTCACCAGGTGTTTCGATGGGTGGTAGAAGGTAAGTCCCTGCAGCACACCAACCCAGAGATGGTAACTCTCAAGAGCATCCTAACCCCCTTTAGTGGTTTTTGATGTCAGGAGCACTTGTTCATCTCGGTGGGACGAGGAGGGATCTTTGGAGATGATGTCCTGGAGCTGGAGCTCCTCACAACCTGCACACCCAGCCTGTCCTTCACCCTGCTCAAGTCCATCCTGTAGCAGTCCCCATCCTTGTGCTGTACTTGTTCCTGCCATACCCTGGGATCTTGCCTGCTTTTGCTGCCCATTGGCTTTCTCCTTTGGTTTGGGGAGCTGCTTGAGTTCCCCCTTCAGACCCCTCTGAGTGTCCATGGCCTTGCCCCCATCTGTTTCTGATGGCCATCACTGGAGCCAGCATGGCAATAAAAATACCTTGTATACTTGGGCATTGCTCAAAACTGAGAATTGCACTTGATCTTGTGCAGCTCTAGTACAGAAATGCAATCAGGAGAGCATCCACCACTTCTGATCAACGCCTTGGAGGCCACCCGTGGGAGAGGGCGATGTGGTGGATGGCCCCTCCATGCACATGTGGTACTTAAACCTGCTGACAGCCCTGCCCTTGCTTTCTGCACCACTCGCAAACGTGAATGGACACCCTTCGTTCTATTGTGCCTGATACAAAAGATGCAAGAGGTCTTGTGGTAGCTGCGGGAGGCAGCTTGTTACAGGCCTGGCTCTATCAGGTGCCCTCTGACAGCAGTAAAAGTCCTGGTTTGCTGTGGGTGTCCTTCACACTGGGCACAAAGCTGCCTTCTGCAGGGCTCCAGTGCCTGCCTGTGCATCATTTTGGGGGAGAACCCCGGGCATGGGCACTTCCAGCTGCTGGCTGATCCCAGGCTGCAGCACACGCGCTCTGAAGCTTTGCCTTTAGAAAGGCACTAAAAAGTCTCCTAACTCTTCTTTAAATATATCCTGCATTTTCAGGGCTGCCCCCAGGCTTAGGGGCTGCATGCACAGGAACATGAAGGGGACATCTCGTCACCCCTTCTTGCTCTCCCCAAGCCCTCCTTCGCACACCCCTCTGGAGCAGTGGCTGCGGAAACGGGGTTCCTCTCGCATTTTATGTCTCTAGTTACCAGATGGCCCTCATTCCATAGCTGGCCATGTATGTGCTTCATTTTCGTCTTTTGAGTGGACTCATTGATTTTTAAGCAATTGCACACGTAAGTAAAATTAAACATACATTCGTAGTGCCACGGTGTGACTTCTTTGCCCCAGCATTAACCTAGCAGCGTGGGGATTCACTTTTCAATGTTGCTTCAGCCTTTTTGAAATAAAGTATTAAAGCACAGCTCCTTCCAAAAGCTGTAATGCGGTGTTTTGGCTCGGGTCCTTGCCTCGGGCAGGGGAGAAGGTGATCCGTCCACAGCCTGGTCCAGCCTGGTCTTCTTCAGCATTTGCACGCCAGCATAATAGCTCTCGTGCCGTTTGTCACCTGGTATATTCTTCTTGCAATTAACAAACGCTGGATGATGCTGTTTGGGATGCGGCACCACGTGCCTTGCTTTGTTAATGGGCTCAATGACGCCCCCGGTGACGCCTGTGCCGCGGTGTGCTGGGGAGCTCGCGGCAGCTGCGGCCTCTGGTGAGCGGCGGGGCCGAGCGTGGGTGCACAGGCAGAGTGGGGGCTGACGGCACGTCTGTGCCCTTTGCAGTGTCAGTGATCATCTGTAATGAATTAAAGATACATATCTTTTAACAATTTAAATTATTAAAATAATGTAATCTTTAAATTATTTCAAATTTTAAATTAATCTTTGGTTTATTTTAAGTATATATCTAATATATTATATATGTCTTTAATATCTTAAAGATAATCCAGTGTACTTAATTTTTCCGGAGGTGTTACTGCAGCAGTAAGTCTCCAGTCCGTGCCAGGCCTGGGGCTGTGCAGGGTGCTCTGGATCTCCCTTCACCCACCAAACAGCACGGAGCTGCTCTGACGTTTATTGGGTGCATCAGCAACGCGGGTGCCGGGGCTGTTGCTTAGCAGGACTCTGGTTTTGGTTAGATTATGCAAACCCTGTAATTAGTTTTCTCTCTAATTGTCTGTGGAAAGCGAGATTGTGAAGTTTCCAACCCAGAACCTGCTTTTTTCTCTACTCAGTTTTAACTTCTAAATGTATTTGTTTTAAACTGATTTGATTTTCTTTTTTTTTTTTTTACCCCACATTGAAATGTACTTGCAGTACAGACACTGCACCTTTCTTGCTTAAAAAAAAGGAAACAAGCTATGTATTAACCACATTTAAAAGCCTGTCCAAAGGGGTTACGTACGTACAGACATCACTTGACAGAAACTGGGATGGAGTTGCATGAAACTGTTAATTCAGGGAATGGCACAATGCTTTTTTATGCAGTGTTTTTTATTTTTTTGAAGAAAGAACCTTTCCAAAGCATTTGCTATCATGACAGCTGGCTGTGCTGCTCTCTCCCATGGGCCAAACGAAACGAGTTGCCCACTTTGGCCTCTGCCAGGCCAGGAACAGTTCTGGACACGCTGGCACACAGGGGACGGGGTCTTGCAAAGCTGCCCTCAGCATCCCCAGGTGTTTGTTCTATGTTCTGTGCCAGCTGGCTTGGAGGATCTTATTTTTCTTATATTTTTCTTATTTTTCTTATTGTTCTTACTTTATTTCCTGTCTGCATCCACAGTAGCAGAAAGCTGCGTCTGAAGTTTTGCCGCCAGCAGTGGTGGTGCGGGATGTGCCGCTGGAGCACCCAGCTCTGCCGTATTGCTGCGGGCCGGGAGCAAACCCACCTGGTCCCCGCACTTTTCAACATCAAACTCCCCAACTCCTGTAAACAAATCTTTATTTTAAAAAATAATTTTTCCCTGTGTTGCAGTAACTTAGAGATATTCCCATCCCCATCCCGCCGCGAGGTGCCACATCTTCAAGGCTCCATCCGAGTCAGAGAGGCAGCAGCAGGATGGGCTACAGTAATTTTTTTTTTCTCCACAGCCTGCAGTAATCGTTAATATTCAGCAGGTCCCTCTCGCAGAAGGTTATCAAAACAACCCCGCTGCCAGCTCTCCCTCTTGTGTGGGGCCGTTTCCCCAGGGCCTCCTGGGAAAATGCTTTTAAATGGCTTTTCAGAATTTCTCAGACTTTCAGAGTTAATTTTCATAGTTGTGAATTTATATTGCACAGTTAGAAAAAACAGCGTCACTAAATCAGGCTGGATTTATAGCTCGTGTCGCTATTAATTTGACCAGGATTTAAAGCGCATTCTTTATATAACACAAATGAAAGGCTAATATATGTGATTTAAAAAAAATATTTGGTAGGCAAAATATGATTTAGCAGGACCCAGAGGTGTGGTGACAGCCCTTTCCCGTGATGAACTGCCTTTCTGCAGGACCTTGGTACTGCAAATATTTACATCCATGCTCAGCTGGAAGCCTGTGAATCCTTCGAGCCCCAGGGAGGAGCTGGCCTTGCTGGGAGGGTATTTCTTTCTGACAGTGGTGTCCTGCTAGGGTATTTTTTTTGCAGGGTAGGATTTTGCATCTGGCTTCACTGAAAATGGCTGGGGTCAGGCCCCCCTCCCAACTGAGACGCACAGAAAGCGGTAACGTCTCAAACACCCGCATCTGCAGAGCTTTTCAGGGAAGGTTTCTGGTTCCTTTGCCAATATGGAAATTAATTCCTATAAATCTGTCTCCTGACTAACAGAAAATACCCTGCAAACACCGACAGCTGAGGCACTATATTTAAAATGATAGATGAAGTATTTAACCTTGTTTTTCACACTGGCTAAAAAACCAGACTGCGTAGAAAGGGCGTTCATAGTTTTATACCAGGTGATAGTGGAGAGGTTGTGTCACTTAACCCTTGGGATGGTGGAGAGGAACGTGGGCTAAACCCAGCCCTGGGGGTGGCAGAAAGAGCCCCCGATCCAAATCGCGGTTTCCCCCAGCACCGGAGAAGGAGGTCAGTGGCATCTGCCGCAGGTGGGCACAGCAGAGAGGGGACGGTGGCACCGGTGCCGGAGCAGTCTCACATTGCTCCCCAAACCAGGTACCAACCACCAAAGGGCAGAAGCGGCGTCACTGAAAGATGTCCCGAGGGGCCGGGCAGGCTGGAAAGGCTGTGATTGCTGCTGGACTAAACCAGCCACCCTGATGCTCTTGGTGCAGGTATGGCAAGGGACACCAAGGGTGCCCTGGGCGGATGTGTCCTGTAACCTGCCAGCGCCTGGTCCTGGGAGCCGCTGCCTGCAAGCGGGGCAGTCTTGTAGAGGTCATCGCAGTGTGTTTCCTAGTTAAATAACTGTGGGCAATGAATAAAAAGGCCTGGAGCCAAAAAATGTGCTACCTTTTTGTGGCAAAGCTCATTTACAGACGCAGTGAGACAGGGACATGTTGGGGTCAGCTGCGGGCTGGCTCTCGACAGTGAATAGAAAAGGTCTGTAGGGAGGCACATATGGGGATGCAGATCTATGAGCTGCCAGCTAAGGATGAAATTGGGTTTTGACCGCAGCTGGGTTTGCCGGCTGTGCTGCAGCGTCTGGGTCTGAATACCGGGACCCCCCCAGACGCTGGGATTTATAGCGGTGCCACCAGAGGGTGCCCTGATAATATTTAATGCACGCATGGCTCCGCATCGCGGGGTGGCGAGACACTCTTGCGGAAAGGAGAAACCTGCATTACCCTGGGCAAAGGGCTGACAGAGGTTGTGGAAGTATTTTTCATAACCCATAGGCAGAGAAAAAAATGTGAATTTTCTCTTTGTTTTCCTTTTTTAATGAAGGCAGGGAAAAGATGACTGCTGTCTGCACCTTCTGCTCTCCATCTCCTTGGCTTGCTCGGCAGAGAAAAGCCCCACCAGGGACCACTGAGCACTGTGCTACAGGGAGAGTGAAAACAAGCTCCCCATGGGTGCCATGTGAGCGCTGCCAGGGAGCCCCTGCTCCGCTCTTGGTCCTTTTCTGCGGCAGATGCTCCATCAGTGAGTGGCCAAGTCCCGCCTGGAGCACCGAGCTGCTCCCCGCGATCCCTCCAGATGCTGAGGGAGCCGTGAAGCAGCCAGGCTTGGACCAACTGCTGGTTTTGGCAGTCCCACGCCGGTAGGCTCTTTGATTTTTCTGCCTTTGAGATTGCTATCAGTGCTACTGGCCATGCTGTGCGACAGCGCAACACAGCCTTTCTCGGGGCTGCAGCTCAGTTGCTTGCTGCACGTCTGTATGTGGCCACACATCTGTACACGTGTACATCTGTACGTCCAGACACAGGAATGCATGCAGGTCCCAGCCCAGACCCCATCAGTGGCAGCTTTGGCACCTGCTTCCGTTCGCCCATCGCCCACGTGGTGGGGAAGCAGCGGGAGCTTTGGAGGGTTTTCAGGCTTGAATTGCTCATGTTTGTGTGTATTTGTGCACAGTTAAACTTTCAGGAAAGCAAAGCAAATGTGGATGTAAACCCAAACAAGAGAGGCCAGGCTGCACACAGGTATTGCCATGCCAAAGGGCTTCAGAGCTGGGGACACTTGCCCTGATGCAGAGAGGGGACAGTCCCCGGTCCTGCTGACCCCTATCCTTCTGTGCAGCTCGTTGAACAGCACATCCCAGCACGGTTGTCTGATTGATGGTGGTTTATATATCATTTCTTAATGTTCCCCTAGTGCTGGGTGCTCAACCGCAGTGCATGCTGCTGTGGTCTGTGTTTGGGGATATACAGAGCCCGAACGAACAAGCCCGGTAGGTCCCTGTGGGCTTTTGTACCAGCTCTCCTGCGTCCTCATTGCTGACAGTACCTAAAAGGAGGCAACAGGAGGTACGTAGAGCCTTGCCCATGGCCAAAGGGTCTCTTGCCCTGTGGCACAGGCAGAGACGTGTCAGGGCCCTCAGGGGTTAGTGGGGAGCAGTGCCAAGGCCAGGAAGAGGACACAAGCCCCGTTCAGGTGAGTCAAAGGTGCAGATGGACAAACCCAGCCAATGGAGATGATGGAGGCTATGGAGAAATGGCAGTCCTGCCTCAGGCTGCTGTTGTGCATTCCTCTGCCAGGGGACTTGCTCCCCCAGGGCAGCAAAAACCATACTCGTGTGGGTTTCCACAGGGCAAGGGGCAGCCCTGGCTCCATCCCCGGTGCAGGGCAGCAGGGACCTCCTGTGGGGCTGGGGAGGGGGCGTCTCTGTGGGGCAGTGGAGACCTCAGGTCTGTGGGAAGTAAGGGTGCCTCCAGCATCCTGCATTGGAAAAGGGCTTCCCAAGGACCCAAACTTGAGGGATCTCAGCTCTTTTTGTTCAGCTGGACCCTGTCTGCTCTGTGTTCTCACCTGGCCAGGGCTGCTGTGGAGGAAACCATTTTCAGCTTCTGAAGAGCCTCTTTGTTTCTCTCCCAGCCATGATCTGAGACCTGGCTTGCATGAGACAAAGTCTCTCCAGGCCATTTCAGATTCCCAATGTAAAATTCCTGTTTGATCATAAATGAAGCTCAAGAAGCCTCATTCATCTAAAGAGAAACTTTGTTCTGGCTGCAGAATACATCGAGGCTCCTGCAGGATGGAACAATTGAAAAACCCCTTTGCAGTTGGGACAACTGGGTAATGATTCCACGGTGGGAGAAATCTAGAGAAGACATAAACTGTTAAACATTTTAGGATGTATTTACAATATTGTCTAATGAATGTATGGAATATATAGAGGAATATCTATAGACACCGACTGTGCTGACTGTACGAGCTTTGGACACCTCCCAGTCCCTATCAAACATTATGAACCGAGAGCAGATGCTGTCTGTCCGCTTTGAGTCCCACAAAAGTGCGTCCCAGCTCTCCACGGAGGAGCATCATTCTGCATTAAGATGTCTTTCTGCTGGTGAAATGCTCAGCCTCTCTGCAACAGCATCTCCAGACCCACGGCCGCTGACATCGTGCCTGAGGCTGCAGCCGCTGCAGCAGCTGCTCTTTGGCCTTGTCTCTTATCTTCAGGTGCTGGGTAAAGGATTATATTCGATGTCACACATAAGGACAAAGCTTTTTCAGTAAAACTTAGTCATATTTATGTATTTTTCGTGATTGAATGTATCTATTATTTCTTTCCTGGAGTGTGATTTATTCCTTTGTGCATTGCTTCTTTCTGAAAGCCAAAAGAGAGTAGGGACTTATGTAGCACTAAGATGTGAGGCCAGAGACACAGGCTGATTTCAGCCTTCACACGGGCCATTGCTGCTGTCAGCCAGACAGTGGCATTTCTATAAAAATCCCAATGTAAATATTTGTTCTAAATCAGGCTTTTTCTCTCCTTTTGTCTTGGCTGGATTATAACTGAGGGAGCTTAAGAAATGCTTTATCGTTTCAAGATTAATCGCTATTGAAAGTCAGGGGGTTTGTTGTCTGCCCTGCACGCCTTCCCCTTGGGATAATCTCCTCTTTATTTACTTTCTTTCCTCAAATTCCTTCTCCCCAGACAGTGAGTTTCGCAAAGGCCAAACTGTTTTCCTCCCCTAAAAAGCGTATCTCATTTGCTAGCCCTCCCTGCCCCGCCAGCAGACAACCCGGGGGGCGTTGATGAAGGGAGACGAACATTTGCCTCCACTAACAGTTGGATTATTCCTACTTTTCAGATGCCATCTGTGTGACAGGGTTTGGTTTGCACTAAATACAGCCTGTGGGCTGAGCTGAGAAAACAGATTGCCGCACCACCACGTTAAATAATCATCATTAAAGTCTGGTTCATCGGAGAACTTCAGGCTGCCATGGAGGTTTTTTGCGGGGGGAGATGCAGCTCACTTCCACGCCAGGATGCTGAAATCGGATTTTAATTTAAGTTTTGCTCACACTCTCTGTTGGCAGCACTGTCACCTGGGATCTGCAGGACTTCTCACCTGCGGTTTGCAGGCAGGGTAATGGCAGCTGGCAGGCAGGCAGGGGTGGGAACCACCAGCACTCTGTTCCTGCGGCTCCCTGGCTGGGTTAGTGCAGAAAAGGGGCTCTCACTGCCTGTCCCTCTGTCTTTTCTTTCTGTCTTTCCCCAAGCCCTTGATGCTGCGAGCAGTTTCAAACCCAGACCGAGCAAATACTCTGTTAGCAACATTTTACATTGCAAATCACCAGGCACAGATCTGTGTCCCACCGGTTGTGGCTCTGAAGCATCCACCACACGCGTGATGCAGAAAGGTCCTTTTAATCCCTCCGCCCCTGCGGAGGGATGGCAGAGCTCCAGAGCCCGCGTGAACACGTGGAGATCCCTGCCCTTCAGCCCTTATAGAAAAGCAGACAAAAGTATTTTATCCTTGCAGTAGCTTTTTACATTTGGGATCAGTACATGTCTAGTGTGCTGCTTGTAGCTGATTTATTTTCACGTACAATAACAAAAATAATCTGAAGTCTTAATTTACCTTCTTACCCAAAATATTTGAAGTTTAACAAAATATTTGGGTTTTTTTTCCCACTAAATATTGCACTTGCTGTGAGTATATCTACACTAGTCTTCTACAAGATCTGTTGGCATCCGTGTATTTCCACACCACGTGAGAGGACTCAACATGCTCATCAGCTCGAGTGGCGGCTCTTTCTTGGTCTCCTCTTCTTTGAAAACTGCGATTTCAGCCAGTTGAAGAAGCCGCCTCCTGCTTTTACCTCAAATTCTACAGGGAAGTGGTCGCTCACCCCCAGCGCCTGCAAGACAACGGCACAGTGGGGTTAGGAGCCGGCTGCCCATGCTTTTTCCAAACCCCGCCCCAGGAGGCTTCACCACGGCGGCGGGGAGATGGATGCACAGTGGTGGATGTGGAGAGATGCAGTGCAAGCATTGCATCGCTTGGGGAGGATGCAACGGTTTTATGGACAAGACCATGTTCAAAACTGCCTGGATTCCATTGGCTTTGCACTCCTGCATTAGCCCTTGCCCCACTGCTGCAGAGGCCATGCTGTGCCTACCTGCTCCTCGGTCATCTGAAAGTCCTTCTGGAAATCAAAGATGTTGACAGAGTGTGGCACAATGGCGTTGATGAGCTTCTGCCCGCTGACCACGATCCTGCAAGGAGCAAGAGAGTGGGGTGCTGTTACGGGGTGCCAAACCAGCGGCAGCCATGCTGCACCGAGCCAGTGGCCTGAGAGGTGGCCTTGATGGAGTCACAGCTACATATGGTTTGGCCTTTCCCATGGGCTGCCTACTTAGAGATGCCAGCACGTGCTTTCTGCTGAGTTTGGCTGATTGCTTTCCTTGGGAGTGAGACACCTGCATACCTCGGCATGTGTTGGCCTTGGAAGCCAATGTTAAATGAGTTGTATCTAAACCCACCCCAACAGTACTGCAAAGTTTGAAGCTGTACTTTGGATACAAAAATCATGGACACCAATGACTGGAGTCTCAGTGAAGTCCTGCTTTGATCCAGAAGCTCGTTCTGCAAGACATTTAAGTCTTGGCTTACTCTGGGCTGCAGTAAGCTGGTGTGTTTATTGTCCCTGCCGAGGGAGCTGTGGGTAGCAGCAGGACTCGCCACATGCCCAGGGAAGGCGAGGCATCCCACCTCCTGAGCAGAACTGGATTTTGCATTTGTCAATCCAAATTATGAATGCAAGAGCAAAAACCATGGCACAAAGCTGGCATGGAGAAGGCAGCAGGGCCTTCCGCCTGGGTGTCTGCAGGGCTCTGCAGATGAGAGGTGCTGCGTAATTGCCTGTCATTTGTCTCCACCTAAGCCACAGCAATGGCTGGTTCTTGCATGAAATCTTGCCCTTTCTGCAAAACTGCTGGCCAACAAGCCTGCAAAGTGCTTTGTGCTCCTGACTAGAAGTATTCAGATCTCATTTCCCCCTGTTTCATCTTTGAAGGCCTTATGCATATTTGCTTTATCTAACAGCCACTGACACCTTTCCATATATTTTTTTTTCCTCAGGAAGTTGTAAACAGGGAACGGTTTGACAGTGAACCCTTTACCTGTCATATGGGCAGCTCGTGCTTCTCTTCACCGTCGTGTCATTTTTGTCGCCAATTAGCCAGACGAATTCGGAGTAAGTCCTCAGCCGGATGTTCTTCCACTGCTTTTGGGGAACATAGCTACATCCAGCGTTAAAGTCCCCCATGAAGATGAAGTTCTGGAAAGCAGGAGGGTTTTCAAAAGTAATCATGAAGACAGCTCTTCAAAAGAAGACCGGCAAAGACTTTTAGGGTCAAAAGGGCCAATATCCCATAGAGCTCAAATAGCGAGTGCTCATTGAGTGCAGTGGGGCTTCTCCTTTCTGCTGGGCACACCACCAAGGCATGCTGATGAAACAGCAGTTTTATCAGGAGATCAAGTTTACCAATTAAAGTGTGGAGAACTTGACGAAAATACATCAAAGAAATACCTAAAATCTGGGGCTTGTTACCAACTGGTGTTATCAGGCTGTGAATAGTGAATAGCGTGCCAGGTGACTCAGTACCAAAGCTGCTGTTAATAACGTAGATGTGTCAACTAACCTCAGTTTTCCAGCGCTGTTTTACATCTAAATACACATCATAGAGCTCATCAATTTCCCGTACTGCTGTCTCCGGTGTGGTGTGCAGAGGGATTATAGCGAACTCTTTGACAGCTTAAAAACGAGGCAAAAGAACAGGAAAAAATGTAATGGTTAAACACACACTGAATCACAAAGAAGCAGAGATTGACTTAGAAGCAAGAAGATTTTTCTGAAGAAGAAACAGCTTCTGTTCTGGCTGTGGATCAGAGGCGTTTGATGTATAATTGCACAGCGCTCCCCATCGCTGCCCAGCTGATGATGAGCTGCGACGTGGGGAGGTGCTGTGTCAGGGCAAGGCAAACCCTGCTCCGACACCCACGGCAAGAGCTGCTCCTGGGACCGTGTCAGTGGCATGGAGCACATCCACTAAACCACTGCCCATGGCGGCAGCAGAGGCTTTCCTGGGGCTGCTGGCTGCGGGGCTGCAGCGTGCACTGAGCTGCAGGCGATGCCGGAGGCAGCAGCCCCAAAGGCAAATGCTGCTCTTGTAAGGAAATGCAGTGCGGGGTCAGGATGCGGCCCCGGCACCAGCCGGCACCGTCTTGCTCCGTGAGACTCGTCAGTGGCAGAACAATTTGTTTCTGAAACGTCTTACTGGTTTTTGGAGACTGGAACCAGATGGCAAAGGGCTCTCTGGAGAAGGCATCCTCGTCCCCAGGCTGGGTGTCAGGGTACTGGTAGGTTTGTTTCACCGATACCAGATGTTGCCTGCAGCAGAATAAACAGGACAGGGGATGTCATGCTCAAGGCTCGCTGGGATGTGTCTAACACTGACTCCGTGCTCTGAACTGGACCCCAGGCCATGGTCTGGGACAGATACAGCCAGGCTGGTGGCTGTGCCTGGGACGATCCCCACAGCCAGGCACAGCCCATCCCACCTGCACAGCCTGCACCTCTCCAGCTCCCTCAGAGCAAAGCCATCACCACCATGTCCAGCCTGTCTCTACAGGCCTGCGACGCGGGAGGACAGAGTAAGGGGCTGGCTTGTTGGACTCGATGATCTTAAAGGTCTTTTCCAACCAAATGATTCTAAGATTCTATGAGGTGAGCTCGCTTACCTGTAGATGAAGGCGTACTGCTCCTTGTAGCTCTTCCTTCCCAGCCTCTCGCTGACCATGCAGCTGTATTCCTCATTCGGCCCCTTCAGCTGACTGGAAGGAAAGCGGTGCTCCTGAGTTTATTTCTGCATTCACAAGGGGCTGGGGAGGAGATAATTTTGCCTGTGCCCAAGGGTATGGGATGTTGCCTGCCTGACTGCAGAGGCGGGTGGTAGAGACAAGAAACGCTTCTCAGGACCTGTGGTTTGGACCTGTGCTCCATCGCTGGCTCTTTCACTCTAGCCCTCCCCGCTTATTGCAGCCTCTGTCTCTCTCTCAGCTGGGTCTCACGTCCAGCCAGGCGTGCGCTGCTCTTTCCTCTGGGCCGTCAGTCCAGGCAGGCAATCCCCAATCCAAAGCAATTCCTAACCCTGCAGAAAGGCAGCTGCCCTGCCGCAGCCCGGTGCTAGCCAGGCGAGGGCCTGTCCCCCCCTCCTCTTTTCCTTTGGGAATTAATCTTTAACAAATTGAATCTAGCTCGGTTATTTTGATTTAAAAATATGTGTCCTACAGTGGTCTGGAGCTGGCTTTGCTCCTGGCCTTCAGGGAGGCTGCCCAAGCCTGGTCCTTCCTCGATGGCTGGGACAGAGCCCAGACCCTGAGCTTTCGCCCCAGTGAGGTGGTGCTGAGCAGAGCACAAGCTCTTGCCAAGCATCTTTCCCAATATTTGCCTACTTGCCCGTGGCCAGCCTACCTGGTGAGCTTCTCCACCAGGAGAGGACAAACCCGGTTCTTGTTGTCCTTTATTTCCATCAGCAACATGATGTCACAGCGAGAAATGATCTGCAAGGGGAAGGAGCAGAAGCAGGTTTGCACGCAGTGGGTTTTGAAGGGTTAGAAAGAGGTTAGAAAGAAGTGGTTACTGGTGCGGGGGAAGTCCTTTGTGGAAGAAGCAGCGCCCAGCCTGGGGTCGTGGGAGGGGGGCAGCGGCCAGAGCAAAGCCCTTCTGCTTTCAGAGCTGCCTCACACCCACATGGGAGCTGGGAGAGGGAACTCGAGAGCCAGAGCGGTTTTGGGTTTGTTGAAAAACTTTGGCGCCTGCCCCTGAGGAGGAAGTGCGGAGGGGAAGGGGCAGCGAGGGCGGCTGCTGCCAGCCTGCTCTCCCCCTGCCACTGCTGAGGTGCTGCCCCTGCCCCCCTGGTCGGTCACGCTTTTCTCTCCTCCCTGTCCCTTGTCACGTAGGTTTTCTTCTCTGCTTTGGACCAGTGCTGCGCACAAGCATCCCAACTCACTGGGTGCCCAGATGGATGTGCCAGGAGGATTTGGGGAGCATTGAGGAGAGCCTGTTTGCATCTGTCATCAATCCACTGCAAGGGTTTCCATCCTTCTTCTGGTGTCCCTACCCCTAAGGCCCTATCGCTGTGCCGTGCCGTGCCATGCCTTCTGAAAGCTGCATGTGCTGCCAGCACTCGCCTGTCCCAGTCACCTGTTGCAGACCCCTCTGAAATAGCCCGTAGAGCCCAAAGTGACCCCCGGTCTGAAAACAGGGTCCCGGCACCCATGGGCTGCAGCACTGCAGAGGAGCCACAGGGTGCTGCGGAGCAGTGGGGAGGCTGCCCCAGCCTGGCCCAGCTCCCACGGCCGGTGCTGGGATTCGCCGTGGGAAAGCCCGGCTCACCCCGCAGCCCGGCATGCCCAGGGACTTCCTGCTGCCCCCGGTTTTGTCGCTCTTCGAACTTTGCAGGTGATATTCGTGGAAAAAAGCCCCTTTTTGCCCCCTGAAACTTGTAAGAAATTAATATATTGCCCATAATTTAGTATCTATTGCCCATAGTGCTGACAGTAGAGGAAGAACGATCCAGAAATGCAAACTCCAGCAAACCCCTCTCCTCCCGCTGTTTGCAACGAAAGGATTAAAGCCCAACTAAATGCTGGCGCTCCTCGCTGCCGCCGTTCGGCACATGCAGCCATCCCGCTAACACCGAGCACCACATCCTCCATGACTGTGGCATCTCGGAGGGGACTCGCAAAAGCTGTAAGTCAAAAACATGGTTCTTTTAAAAAGCTGAGTGATCTTCAGCTGCTGCAGTGTAATCCTGATGGTGGGGGTTTATTTACATAAATTAGTAATCAGGCTTTTCAATTTTGTAACACTCTCTAATATGATACTCTCTGCTGTCCTGAGAATACTTTTAATTAGACAAGAATATTCCAGAATAATTAGCACATAAGCAAGGTAAATAATGTATCACAAAATAAAGCTCTGTGGACTCAAAGTGAAAATTGTTTTTACTGTGCACAGAGGTTTTCCTCCTTTCCTAACTCCATTTCCAAAGGAAACTGCAAATGTTGTTTCTGTTATATTCCCATGCAGGCTAAAATAAGAGCAAACATCCTACTCAACCACAGGCTGATTTTTACTTCGAGAGTATAAAATTATTTAAATTATTAACTCTTTTTTTTTTTTTACTTGAAATTCAACTGTGAAAAATAAATAAAGTGCAAGATTATGTAGCTAAGAAATCCTCAGACAGCTCATCCAGGCAGACGAACGTACCTTTACCACGGCATCGACGACTTCAGGTCTGGCTATTTTTGTTTCTCCGAAAGACCTCACGTTGAAGGAGCAGATTTTTAAGTTCAGAGATGGCTTGAAATTGAAGAGCAAAAGCAAGATGAAGAGCAACATCTTCACGGACTTGGACAAAATGAGTCGCTGCGAGTCTGGCTATAAATATATATATGTGTGCGTGCGTGTGTGTGTATCCGTCCCTCTGCGGCTACTTGGGAGGTCAAACTGAGCAGTCAGCTGTGTCGATCACAAACATGAACAGGAATCGCCGTTTCCTCCTTTCCCTCACTTCCATCTCCCAGCACGAAGCAGCATGGAGATTTTGAACTTCTGCCTTGGGGGAAAACCAGCTCTTCCAAGCCGACCTCTCCATCCTGGAGGAGCAAGTGCTCCACCAGACCCCAGCATCCCTCCCCACAGGGAGGCACCCACTGTGGGATGCCTGCCATGCCTGGGCACCAGCCAGGACCACCCTGGGCAGTGCCAGCCCAGGACCAGGCTCCCTGGGCCACCCCAGGTGAGAAGTCAAGAGCCTGCAGGACCAGGAGGTGTATGGGGCAGATGGTGAAAGGGTCTGGGAAGCAGCAGTGGGGATAGAGGGGTTTCTGGAGGGCACTGGTGGTGGGCACAAGAAACCCCAGTGAAAGGCAATGGTGGTGGGACACCCTGGACACAGAGGTTTTGACCATGTCCCTGTTTTGTTCTGCTTTTACCTTGGTCGGAAAGTCATGCCATGAGAAAATGATAAACCCTCCAGCACTTCAGGCCATGTGGTTTTACCCACTTCTTCCTTCGCCCAGAGCTGTGATGTGCCCTGCTGCAGGACAGTTGCTACGGGTCGGCCACATTCATTTGCCCACAGTTAACAGGGCCCGTTGGCTCAGCAGCCGCGGTGCAGCCTTGGGGAAGTTATGTGATGCCCCCAGCGCTGCCCCCCAAACTCCCAGCCAAGTGTCCCTCAGCACAGCAGTCTCAGGCCGGTGACCCAAGGTGCGTGCACGTGGGTCTGGCTCGTGCCGTGTGGCAGAAGGGGACACATGAGTTTGGCCAAGATGACACTCAAGTGAGGATGCTGCAGCTGGGGCAGCTTTTGCGGGGAAAACATCCCCCTGCCCTCCCTTCCTCCTCCGCCGTGTGCCAGCCCTCGGCCAGAGATGCTTTTGTTGGCCCCTGATCAGGTATAATGGCAAGAGGTATAACAAGAAGTCAGCTAAATGGTGTCTTCAGATGTCTTGGATTTTTCTCCCTGTGCTTACAAGAGTGCTTTCATATCCTCTCTCCTTTTCCTGAGAACAGCCATGAAGGCTGCTTGCACCCTGCTGCCCTGCCTGCACGGCTGCCTGTGCAGGTCCAGATCAAGAAGCGTCAGTGCATGGCTCCCGACACTAAGTCAATTAAACAGGGTCAGATGGAGCTGGTACAAAACACAGCGCGTGATGGGACTCCCAAAAACACAGCACGGCAGACCACGGTGAGATCCCAGGCTTACTGGGGAGGCAGCTGCGGCTCTCCAGGGTGTGTGCTGCAAGCGCGGGAATGGGCACCACAAATCCATTTTGGCTAGGCAGGGATTTGGAGGAATTGCTGCTAGCGAGGAGTGTGCTGCCCTGGTGCCTGCTAATGGCCAGATATGTGGGGAGCAGGCGTGAGACCTGCCGAAATAACAGGGGTTGTACGGTGCTTTCTCTCCGCTGGGTCTCTAATGAGCCAGCCTCGGGCAGGACAAGCTCTGGAGGGAACTAATAAAGAGGGAGGGAAAGCGACAGCTTTAGGGGTTGTAAATCTCCCACCTGACCTTGCTAAAAGTGTAGCGTGAGCCAAGGGCTTGTGGCAGCAGCTGCAGCCTTGGGGTCAGAATCATGAAAACCCAGAGCTCCCCCCAAAACCAGGCTTGCTTTGCCTACCCTGGTGTCAAAAAGCAAATGTTTGTTGTGGTGCCTATGGGGGCTTTAACCCTGAACCACGGGGACCCACCTTCGTCGATGCCGTGTTTGCCCCGAGGACTGCTCACTTATCAGGCTCCCCTTTCGCCTCCACCGCAGCCATTATCAGCAGGACAGGCAGCAACGAGACGACCTGCGTGGGGGACGCAGGGACCTCATGTTCCTTTCTGCACCGCTTTATCTCTCTGTTTACTGCACTTTCTGTGCATGTACTCTTTGCTCCTTTATCAGGCCATAAAACCCGCTCGATGCGGGCTCGCAAACCCTGCCAGTTCAGGGCTGTCCTGGTCTTGCACAAGAGGGGTGAAGCTGCTGGTGAAACCAACCTGGGTCGAGTTTTTGCCCCTACTCTGCATGGTGCTGGGTGAGGGACACCACCTGCAGCTGAGCAGCACCGGTGGGGCGTTCTGTGATGAAGCCCCTCCTCAGCCTCTCCCTGCTCTCAGGGAGAAGAGGCAGGTGATGAGGCTGCAGGCAGTGCCAAAGCCAGCTTGGGCCAGGCTTAGAGCAGCGAGTAGGTGCTGCCCAGGCCCTGCCTGCTCCTCCTGAGGGTCCTTCAGCCAAGCTTTGCTGGCAGCCTGCGTGGGAGGCTATGGCTGGTGTGTTGCTACCTCTGGAGCAGCGATTCAGCCCTCTGTCATCTTTCTGCTCCCAGAAAGGTGCTGGGGGATGGATGGGGTGGGATGTGTCCCCATATCGTATGCCTGCTTAGGGTCCCCACGGGTCAGCAGGGGCACAAGGGTCCAGCAGCGATGTGGGGGTTCCTGCTCTCCCCTCCCATGCAGCTGCTTCCTTTCGGCCGCAGCCCTGGCTGCCTCACAGGGCACCCACAGCTTTCCTTTCGCTGGCAGAGATGGACTGAGAGGCTCTCCGACATTTCGTGCGCCTCTCTGGGAGAGTTGCAGGGAGGGACTGCAGGCGAGCACACATCCCCTTCTGCTCCGGCAGAGGAAGCCTCTTCTGGGCCTGAAGGGCAGCAGGACTCACGGGGTGCTCCATCGGGGGGAGCACCTGTGGGGCACAAGGTCACCCCAGGGCTCTGATCGGCACCTGAAAATAACACTGAAGCTTTACTTCTCCTCCCGGGGGCCAAATGTAGTGTCTGTGTGCTGGTCGGGGGTTTAGCACTGCTGGGGACAGCAGCGCTGCTGTGCACCTTCTGCAAAGGGTGCAGAGGCTGGCCCAGCCTGCCCGAGCCCCGGCCCGTCAGGGTGGCCCTGCTGCCCTTTTCAGCACCCCCATAAGCCTGTCCCCCCAAAGGGGAGTGTGCGGCCCTGGGGAAGCACTGGCAGTGTGGGCAGAGGGTGGTGTTGGGCACGAGAGGGCAGTGCAGGGACCAGCACCTCCAGGCTGGTGTTCCCCAGATGCCACCACAGAACTGTTTTCCTGAGAAGGGGCCCATGCACTCCCCTTCCCATGTTACAGGCTTTAAGGTGTTGGGTGTTTATCGGTTTTACCTGAATTGCAGCTCTGTCAACATCCACTGGAGCGAGGGGAGCTCTGTGGGAGAAGCAGGAAGGGCCAGCCCCAGAGTCACCAACATCACCGTAAAAGTATCTTTCTTTGGGCTCTCAGTGACCTTATCACAACCACTGGGCAAAGTATTTTACCACAGTCTCCTGGAATTTCAAGTTAATAAGTAGCAAAGCACTGGGGCCATTTCATATTGCTAAAGCTCACAACTGGGCTGCAGACCGAATATGGTCATTTGGGAAGTAGCTTTGGTGTCAACCTAATGGCAGTAAGTGTCCTGGCATGACCTCCCCTAGAAATTCAGTATAACTGAGAGTAAAAATATGTGGTGTGTGAGATACATTGTACATTTGGAATCAACAGGGTCTTCTTTGGTACTTAATCTTTGTTCATAATTCTGGAAGGTACATGTTCTACTTAGTAAGTTACTGTCAGGGCATAGTTCCTTTGCTGGTACAGGACTCTGATAGGGTTTTCTTTTTCAACTTAATACGTCGGTATTGTGCAAGTAGTGATTTAAAGCGTCAAAGCCTGCCCGCTAAAGCAGTTCAAGGAAAAATGCCTCATCGTATTTTCAGTTTCTTGAATGAGGCTACTTAGCTGAGACATAGGGGAGCACATGGTAACCTGAAATAAAGGCTCTGACACATGATGATTAAACAAGGCTTTGAAGTTACCCCTCCATAAATATATTGTGGCCACCAAATAAGGAGGGTTTTGTGACAATAAGTACACCCTTATTGTTAGCAGTTAAAGATGTAATTAAAATGTGTGTAATATATGCATTAACGTTTAGTAGAGTTAAGAAAGTATTATTTAAAGCTGTTAACAGGCAAGTAGGTCTTGCTTTATAACTTTTTAAAAGTCAGGCGCATTTGTTCCTGCATTTGTCCCAGGTTATGCAATGAAGCCACTGAAGAATGATGAGGCAGCTGCCCAAAGTGGTGCCCGGAGGCATTATTTACGCCTATGCTCACTGAGAGCTGCTGTTTGCAAACTGGGGTGAGCTGAGACCTTATCCCTGCCCTGGGGGTTGAATTTTGGCAGCTGTATGTCATTAGAGTTGCCCTCTGCTAGGGGCATGGCGAGGCGTTTCTCAACAGCAGGTCCCATGGGTGGGCTGTGGGGCCATGCCAGGTTCATGGGGCACCCGCCTGCCCCGGCGCGCTCCCATGCCCGTGGTTCCCTGCGAGTTGCTCACAGCATCATGCCGCAGGGCCAACACTGCGTGAGTAGAAATATATGGGAACGAGTCACCGTGGGAAGATGATTCACTTCGCCGAAGCTATGTGCTGTGACTTGTTATGGTTGCAAACAATCCCTTCGTGCTCCCTGGGAATTCATCACCCAGCAGTGGAAAATAACATGGAAGCCTTTCACCTGGTGGAGCAACGCTGCTCCTCAGCTTGGTGAGGTAGAAGCTTCAGTTCTCCACAGCTACCCTGGCCTGAATGCAACCAGCACTTCCACCTTCCTATGGAAAAGGAAGACGGTTTATGTGAAAGTCTCGCTGCCTCGTTTCTGGGGACATAGGACAGCTAATTCTGATTATTTTTAATTTCTTTTTCCCTGTGGCTACTCTGATTTAGAAAGACATTTTGTTTCTAACTGGATCATAAGTCATCCTCTGCCCTGCTCACAGCATCAAAGCTGTGCTCCTGTGCCGGTGGGAAGCCTGTCTCCTGACGCTGGCATTAGGAATGAGGAATTTTCGGCTGAGGGCCAGGATAGCTGGCGCTGGGCTCCGAAATGCCGGCAGCCTTGGGGGGTGATGTGGGGGTGACTTGGTCCTCGCCAGCTGCCACAGCTGTGTAATCAGTTGTGTCTGTGGGCTGAGAGGAGAAACGAAATGCACAGGGCAGGTTGGTGCAGGCACTGGCCTTTAATTTGAGTTGCCATGCTAACAGCCATCCCAAAAACGGCTTTGCAGGGTCCTCAAGGAGGTGCCCAGGGAGCTGCTGGGGTTTCCCCTCAAGCCTGGGGCTCATCTGCTCTCTGTGGGGACAGGGATCCCAGCCGTGCCCTGTGCTCCCCCATGGCCTCCCATGCCACCTGGAGAGCCCGAGGTCTCCTCCACTGTGCTGGGACAGAGCAGCAGCCCTGGCCCCCACCCGGCAAATTCATCACGGCGCTGCCAAATGCCTTGCCAGGGCCAGGCCGTGTTGAAGCCGTGGCCTCATCCCAGCAGTGGCTGGCTCAGGAGAGCCCTGAAGATCCCTCCTTTCCCCATCGTTACCGAAGGAGACACTCAATGACTCTTCCCCATGGCTGCACGCTGAGATTGCAAGAGCAGGTTTCCCGGTTAGCTCATGCCATATTTTGGCATAAAACCACTGCAGGTCTCTGCTTCAGCTTCTCTATTTTAAGAGCCATCATTCCCTATGACTGTTTCCAGGGGCGTTCCCACCAGGTGGCCTGGAATAACAACCCGGTGGGTAATCCATCCCTGGCATGAGTCAGTGCTGCCCTGCTTGTGTCCCGTGGGAGCCCGGGGCAGCGCACAAGAAAGTTGAACAAACAAATATGACTGCAGCCAATGTTTAAAGGCTTGTGAAATACCTCCTGTGTCTGCTTAGGTCACCTCAGTGGAAGCTCATTTTTGCTTAGCCTAGCTTGACAAAACAAAACCAAAAAAAGCTGCACGAAGCTGTGCCTCATCGTCACCGGGCCACCTAAAAACCTTGATTTTGGTTATAAAACTCTTCTGACAGCTCATGTTATCAAAAGCCTTTGGTTATCGTTGTAAACTCTGACCTGGAAAGCCCTTTATGCCAGTTCTTCTCTCGGCTCTCCCAGATTGCCAGACCAAAGGGACATCCTTTATCAAAGCACAGATGCAGTGAGGATTTGACCCAATTTGCTTGCATTTACTCAAGAGCTGATCTCATTTCCAATTTAATTAAGTTTTCTCATATATTGGGGCATATCTTAAAGGTGCGTACCAAGCTGATATGTGACCCAGGGGAATGAAAGTAAATTTGCTTATAGCAAAAGGATTTGGGTGACAGTTTTAAGAAAAATCAGAGCAGATTTTAAATGCAGGTTGAAATGCAGCTCTTGAGAGCAAACAATGTCATCTGTTGGGAAGAGAGGGCAGGTAACAGGCTTGTAACCTAAATGGCAGGCTTAGAAATCCTACTTCAGGTGTAAAAGTATCAGTGGGATGCTCTGATTTCAGCCTTTGTGCCCTTTCCACGGGAAATGTGGCAGAGCTCTGTGCTCCCTGATCGCAGCCCTGTCCCAGGACCTGGGAAAGGGGCAGACGTTCCCCACTCCCAAGCTCGCTCCCAGGCCTCACACAAGGGGACTGTGCAGTCTCTGTGTGAGATGCAGCACTGCATTCTCCTTTCTATCTCTGTGGCAGTTGTACCACATCCCCTTTACATCCCTGTTGTAACCCCTGTTGTATCCACCCTTGTACCACCTTGTTGTAACCCTGTTGCAGCCATATCACATTCCCTTTTTTATGCCTGTTGCATCCCCATGGCAACCCCATTGTACAACTTCGGTAGCCTCATTGCATCCTCCTTGTATCCTTGCCGTGTTCCTTTGCAAACCCCCTTACATCCCTGTTGTATCCCTGTTGAAGCTGCATTGCATTTGCCACTGTACCTCCTCGCACCCCTGTCATGTCTCCCCTTGCACCCTGTTGTATCCCCACCTTACACTCCCTGTTGCGGGGCCTCTTGAACTGCCGTAGTGCATCCTCGTTGCAGCCATGTTGCATTGCCTCTTGCACCCCCAACTGGAGAGACATTGCATCCCCCTAAGCACCCCCACTGTATCTCTATACAGCTGCCTTGCATTCCTCTTGCATCCCTGTTGTATCCCCCTTGTACCCACGTTGCAGCCTCATTGCAGCCCCCTCCCACCCTGTTGTATCCCTGTCATATCCCTGTTACAGCCTCCTTGCACCCCTTTTGCAACCTGTTGTATCCCCCTTGCAGCCTCTTTGCACCCCCCACCACACTCCTATTGCATCACCCTTGCAGACCCCCATTGCATTGACACTGTGTCCACCTTGCAACCCCGTGGAAACCCCATTATGTCCCGCAATTATACCCCTGTTACACCCCCCTTGCATCC
>VYZW01016627.1:1780-18869 GCA_013401315.1 Balaeniceps rex | reverse complement strand
CCCTCTGCTACGAGGACAGGCTGAGAGAGTTGGGGCTGTTCAGCCTGGAGAAGAGAAGGCTGCGGGGAGACCTTAGTGTGGCCTTTCAGTACTTAAAGGGGGCCTATAGGAAAGATGGGGACAGGCTTTTTAGCAAGGCCTGTGGTGACAGGACAAGGGGTAATGGTTTTAAGCTAAAGGAGGGGAGATTTAGGCTGGATATAAGGAAGAAATTTTTTACACTGAGGGTGGTGAAGCACTGGAAGGGGTTGCCCAGAGAGGTAGTGGAGGCCCCATCCCTGGAAACATTCAAGGTGAGGTTGGATGGGGTTCTGAGCAACCTGATCTGGTTAAAGATGTCCCTGCTCACTGCAGGGGGGTTGGACTAGATGACCTCTAAAGGTCCCTTCCAACCCAAAGCATTCTATGATTCTATGATTCTATGATTCTATGATTCTATGTTCAAACAATTCCCTCAAATCCTTAGTGTTGTACAGAGCATGTGAACAATTTAATTCTCATCTAACAACACTGAATCAAGTTCGTTCTCTGACTGAGTTATGTGCTAGAATAATAATACAAAAATAACAAAACTGTTCAGGCGTTGTATGTGTTTAATTCACTGACGGAATTATGTAATGAGTACTCAACAACCAGATCTGACCAAAATTAATCAGTTTTAACATAAAGACGCTTATTGCTTAGGTCTAGAAGATGGCAAGGATACATCATAGATGTTAAAAAATGATTTTTTTTTAATTGTTTTTTTATTATAACTCTTGAAATCATCATAAGACTAAACTCTAACAACTCAGATGGAGAGAAAGCAAGCTACCAGAATGAAATCTTACTGCCATTCATTATGCAAAGGCCACTCTGATGGTCTATGAAACCCTATAATTCTGAGTTTTACCCATTGACTTTATTGATAGGGTAACAATGAAAAGAAGAGTCTCAAAGATCCACCTGAGCCTAGATTTCTCTCCAGGCTAATGTTGCCCCAGAATGCTGTTCTTTATTTCTGACATCACCCAAAGAATTTAGGGTACATATTCAGTAGTAGTCACTTTTATCTCTCCATCTCAAAAATTTAAATTAGTTCATACAAGTAGCAGGCACGATTAGATGCTTGTTTATCAATAGGTGTCTCAAGAACATTCTGTTCTCTAGATTTAAGTCCATACCTTGTGAAAAAGGGAAAAGGTGCCCAAATGTGATTGCTTAGGATTTATATCTATATGAGTGGAATGTGCCTGAATGGGGTCAGTAGTAAGCCAAGCTAGAATATAGCACAAGCCTGGTCAAGTTTTTGAATAGGATTAGTCCAAGAAAAAGGGAGACCAACAATTGACTAGTCACATATGTGCGTTGCATTGTTGTTCAGCGCAGCTGTGTTAGTGCAGTGCTTCACTTGAAGCCAGAACTTCAAGTTCAGTTGGGGTTGCAAACCTTGCTGAAGCCATGTATAGCTCTGTACTTCACTTCACTGTACAGTGTAGATGTACTCCCAGGTCACCATCCCAGAATAGCCAGTTGTTGTAGAGTTGCAGTGATGACCTTATCAGGATCCACTGAACCATTATGTTCTATTATGTTTATATGTCCATTCATTATTTTCCTGAGCTCCTTCATTGTCCCTCCACTGACGGTTCCAATCCTCTCTTATGCTCACCATCCCTTGTCCCTGGAGTTTCTCTCATTTCTAGACTTGTGGCTATTTGGAGAGTAGCAGGTAGGAATCAGAGTTGTCACTTGATGGTTGAGTCTTAGTGAACTGAAGTTCAGAACATCTGCCCTAAGTTCTGGAGCACAGAAACCCCACCCCAAAACGTTGAGTGGTCTTATTGCTGGTCAGAGGCTGTCTTCTGCTGTGGTCAAATTATAGTACCTCCCAGATCAGTGGGAATTTTCTTGATTAAGAGTGGCCCAAAATTGGAAAAAAAGATCTCATACTTAGGTAGCAGAATTGACACTTAAATTTGTGTTTTTTGTTGTTGTTGTTTTTTTTTTTTTTTGTTTCTTTGTTGTTTTTTTAAAAAACTGAAGAAACCAGATAGGCAGCTTGCAGTTAATGTGACAGAAATGAGAGCTTAATTTCTACAGTTGCCTCCTCATTCTTTTCAGAGAGCAACCTATAAAGCACGGTTGTGATGCAGCATATTGCAAAGTAAAACTTTTCTAACATAAACGAGGGACTATTTACCTCTATAAAACAATCCAGAAACCTGAAGCAATATTGATTTCATTTGTAACACTGGAGCAAGAAAAGATATAAGACAAATGGTATTTGAAGAAAGTGAATCAGATCAATTGCTTTCATTTTGCAAAGGTTGGTCGAGAGAGTTTTTCTCTGATCTGCTCTTGTTTACCTGTTAGTCCTGTGTCAGAAATATCTGTTGACTATGTTTTAAAATGATCCAGAAATACTGGAAGTGGAGGAGCCTGTTCAGTCTATGGAATTGGAAATGACTGATCCCAGCATATCATGAAACCTCTCACATACAGTCAGTCAGTCAGGTACTTACAAGCTCAAAAGAAATGCCCGTGCAACATAGACATAGAAAAATTAATAAAGGTTAAACAGAAAACTGGATTTGGTTGCAATAATATTGTGCATGTGTGTCTCAACAAGAACAAAACCTTTTGGCCCTGATAGTGCCCAACCTCAGATAATGATGGAAAAGTATAAGAATAGAGTGAGTATACATAACACTCCCCAGTATCTTCTTATGAATTTGTAGTTCATAGCCTTCTTAGGTTGGATGCGGTTTCTGTGCAATGCTCAGTGTATTTCTTTTCTGTAAACATGATTTGTCTTCCCTTGAACCAACATAACAACGCTAACACCCATAACCACTGATGGGAAGTAGTTCCTGAGACTATCTCTATTTAGTGTGAGGAGCTGCTTCCTGTTGTATGTTCTGAGCTTGCCACTAGCAGGGTTCTTTTGACACCAACTGGTTCTTCTCTTGGAAGAGGGAATGAACAAGTGACCATCTGCTGCACTTGGTCAGATAAATTCCAGCATAAAAGGTTGTCTGATACAGATGTCAACACACTGAAAATGTCGCCTGGTCTAATTCAGTTCTGTGATGGAGTAAAAGCTGCTTAGGTAACACACTCAGTTCATAGACACTAGAAGGAACAAGTGCCACAAACGTCTGTGCAGAATGGCTCCGCTCTGTTTGACATTTCAAATGAAAAAATATTATTTTCTCTACTTTTTTCTACAGTATGAATTAGCATTTTAGTTGATTTATGTTAGTTTTATCAATTGTTTAACAAGCACGATGGCTATCAGCAGTTTCGTTTTCCCCAGAAACCTGATTAATCGTAGAGAAGCTACTGGTGGAAAATACCAGTTATGCAGGGTTTCAAAGTCTGGCTTTGCTGTATCATTCAGTTCTCACTAAAGGCTACATTTTGAGCTCATCTCAAGTTTTAAAAAGATTGGTTTTCATGATGACGATTTGCTTCTGCCAGGCCTGATGACATTCAGGCACAGAAATATTAGGACAAGCTGTCGTTTTTGAATATAGAAAATATTTCTTTACTCCTTGCAGGTAAATAGTACACAGAGGAAAAGACGGTCTTTATTTTGGGTTTCCTCATCTCACGTCAGAAAACAGAATTTTTGCACAGGACAGAACAGGCTCCCATGTCAACAAGAGAAGCTTATATTTAAGTTTAATTAGTGGATTTCTCTGAGACACGGTATCTTATTATGCAGGTGATGGCTTATTGCAAATACCCGTGTGTACTGGTTCTTTGCTCTCCCTTGAAGATTTTGTGGTAGCACATCGTTCTTGACTAAATTTGTTAATCTGTCATTAAAGGAGAAAATAGGGTCAAAAATATTAAGATTAAATTCAAGGGCGGGTAAATAATTTGCCGCAAATGAATTACCAAATGTAAAGTCTTCTTGTTATTCTTGTACAATGTCAAATCAATGTCTCAAATCTGTTTGCTATGTAAGTTTGCTAGTTTTTCAGTGAGTGCACTCAATTTTCAGTGAGTTTCTCCCTCCCCTGTTCTTTGCCTCTTCCTGTCCCCTGTATTCATAAAGTCTGTGTTTTCCAAGGAGCGCTTTATATGTGACACTGCATAGGTAAGCAGATTTTAAGTGTATTTGACCAGGTAAGTTTTATAGTGCAGGCATTAATCAAAAGATGAAAAAAAGCTATGATTTTCATGCCCTGAAAATCTGGAACACTATACATTTCCATCCTTTGGAAATCAAGACCGTTAAGTTATTTTAAATAATAATCTCAGTAATAGGGAAAACAATGTATAGGGATCCAAAATCACTGACCCTTTTTTTTGAAATCTGCGGTAACATACCAGTACTTTCTTTAGGACCGTTAGCTTCTGTGATGTGTGGCATTTTTTTTTTTTGTTTAGGGTTTAATTTTTCTCTGCTCTGAAAACAAGACAGATTTGTAATTGCTGATATTTAAGGTGAAATTAAAGAATTTTTTTCACACTGTACTTAGTGGTGGTTTACATTGCAGCCATTTACAGATGTATCTTTTAATCATCATTAACAGCTGTCAGTGTTCCATGTAAGTGAAATCAGGTAGAAAACAGCATTGCTGCAGCTTTCTCAGTGTGAAGGTTACACAATTAAAGAAGTGAAGACATTAATATATACCCAGTAGTAGGAAAGGAAACTGAGATTTCTCCTTAGTATGCATGGGTCCCCTCTATCTCACTTGCTATATGACCAACCTCCTTTTGTGCTAAATAATCCTTCTGCAGTAAAGAACAAGATTGTGTCTTGCTAAAGATTGGACAGTGAGGGCACCTATTTTGCTGTTACTTGATCTTTTTACTTGGCTCTGCTTTTTTAACATTGTTGAGATTTTTGTAGTGAATCATCTTTCAAAAGTCCCAAAGGTACTCAACAGGCTGTTGTCCTCACAATTTTTTTCCTGTGATATAAATTAAGGAAAAATACTTTTTCTTGTGGGGCAATTATTGAGAAAGGCAGTGATATTTGAAGGCTACCCAGTTCTGGCTTTATCTGAAATGTAACAAGATCAGTTATAGGTTTTGCTTTCAATCCTGATTACAGGGTTGTATGCATCTATTAATGTACATTGGCGCTGTTCGCATATAACATAAGTGTTTTATAACACTTTATAATGGATTTTACTGTTTTTCTTTATTAGATATATATTTGGAAGGTGTAAAGAAAATGTTTCATTTTAAGCAGATTGTGTTGACCTAAGGGCAGATGATTTTGTCCATTCCTTTTTAATATGATTGTGATGGCTTGTTAGTGACTCTTAGGCCTTCATTAAAACTACTTGCAGTGTCTTGCTGATTGTGTTCTCTTTGAGGCCAAACTTCTTTTTCCCCTGATTAGCTTTGACTGCAAAGGGAAATCCTTGGGGCTGGTTTCAATAAAATACTTTTGGCTGATCTTAAATTTTCACGGAGTGAACAGTCTGTAACAAAAAGTTCTTGGTTACCAATAGCTAACACTAAACCCCTCAAAAAATATCAGGTTGAAAGAGCCCAATTCCTTTAGACATCTTGTGTAGATCTTATGATCATTATAGACCTTAGTACAGAGTGGCTTTTTTGATAGGTTTTTGAAGTAGAAATTCAACCTATTATATAAACAAACATCTTTTTTAAAAAAGAAATAACTTCTGAGGATACTTTGATTGTATTTCCTAAATACAACTGTTATTTTAATTTACACAGTGGGACATCTCTGACATGTAAGTGTCATGGAAGGTTACCAGTACTAGCAAAGTTACCATGAGCTAGAATGATGTATTTTTTTTACTGGAAGCCAAGGCAGGATTCAATTTTGATGTAAGATGTGTGTGCAAACATGTATGGTTACCGTTTTGTCTGATGATGACTACACATATACATATATATATGATGACTGCTGTGTTTTCTTCAGCAGTTGCAACTTCTTGGGGGGCTATCTTTTGAGCTTTAGATCAGTGCAGAATGACTGACAATATATAAGCCTGCAAGGTATGGACTGCTGCTGTCCAGACATTTGTAGAAAGGTCTCAGAACTTCAGTTTTCTGGACTGGCTTCCATGGCTTTTATACCCTACCTATGCCTCTTTTCCTCATTAGCACTGTTTCTTTGACCTCTTCTTCCAGCACAAACTCTATCCCTCAAGTGTATGGGAGCTGTGTTAGCAACAATCAATACCTAATTGCCCTGTTTGAAGAACTAGAAAGCGTTTTTAAGAGCGGGATTTGAGGTTGCATCCTTTAATGTCTAAGAGGTGTCGTTATCATTGACTTTAGCAGAAAAAGAAATGCACTGTATGTGCCATAGCACCATAAGAACTTCCTTTTCCCAAGTAGCTCTTCTCTGCTTCCTGGTGTCCTTCCAGCTCACCTTCAAACTCATCTATGCCTCTGCTTTCACTTCTTACCCTTTCTCTTTTAAGCCTGTAAACTGCTGTACACTCTATTATTCCATGCTGCAAGTGCCATAGAACATCAGTTGCAGTTGGAATGGTTGAAAATCGGCCAGTATTTGATTCTGTGCATTTCCAGTATTGCAGTGTTGGTACGTTGACGCTCTTCAGACATGGTTACAACAAGGTTTCATTGTTAGAGTGAGATTTCTCTACCTTCAGACTAAGACTCTTTAAGTTTCTATTTTGACAAGCAGTTACAGTAATACCAGTCTGAGTGTCCAGTTTCTTCAAGCACAAAGGTCTTTATTGTTCCCAGTCTGTTTTAGGGAATCATAGCTGCAGTCAAGCCTGTAAGATTTCTGTCTATTATCAAAAATATAGCTGACCATAATCTGAACACAACCAGGCATACAAGAGCCTTGCTTTTCCAGCTTGGCCTACAGGTCAGTGTTACTAGGACCCAGGAAAAACTTCATGCAGAGTAGATGCTGCCAACCTCCTTCTCATATTGCTAGAAATGTTGAAAAAAAAAAGAGGAAAAAAGGGAAGTGAATAATAACATTCCAACAAATAAGATATTGGCTGTTCATCCAGAATTAAAGTTTCACCTGTATAATTGTAATGTAGATAGTATACATTATATATGTAATACTAACATTTAACAAAGATGAGGGTCCTGAGATACACTGAGAACTTCTCAGCTGGGTTTAATGTAATTACAAGAGGAAATAAATGGTATTGATAAGAAGCCAGAACACCACCACAGATCCTAATGAATTATTGGTGATAAACTCCGAGATGACCCATTACCTTTGATTTTTCTCTCATTCTTTCCCATTTCAGTGATGAAGCTTCTAGAGAGAAAGCCATCATTTAAATTATTAAGGAAGAAAAATTACAAATCCTTATCTTTATTTTTGAAAAAGTGCTCCATTTAGGAAGCAAGCAACTAAAAGCAGTTTTGCCAGTCTGCATTTCTCGTGTATGTCACATAGAATTAAGGGTTTTGTCACATTTATTTCTCCAGAAACAAAGTCTGTGTCATTACTTTCCGATTTTGTGTGATGTTTGAAGGTTGTAGTTTTTCAAAGGCTAGTTCCTCACCTAACTTAGCCCAGCAACTCAAGTCTGGCTGATAAAACTATGGGCTGTAAAATTAGTATGAGAAAGTAATGACAGTCTGGGATATGTGTTACTTCTTAACCTTAACACAGAAGTGTCAGTGACTGGCTGATGATGCCAGTGACTGAAAACAGTTGATTCTTAGAAAGTAGCAAAAAAAAAAAAAAAAAGTTTAAGGTAATAAACAGTTAGAGTCTCCCAAACAATGACTGTAAATTACTATCGATTAGTTTAAAATATGAGCACATTATTACTATCTAAGAAGGAAAGTAAGACCAAGTACCTGGAACTCCTCCGAAGCAGATAAGTAGATAGGGACAACAGAACAAGTTCTTAATGTTACAAATATTTAAATAGCATATTTGAATGGAACACCTGATGGTTTTGTGTACATAAATAAAGACTAAATACAAATAAATATTGAAGGATAATGTCTCCTGTTCAGAGTCCTTGCTATTCTTGTTTTAACCACACACCAGATCAGAGTTAAAGTATTATTACTGTAATGAATAGCAACCAGATATAAAATATTATTTTTAGTCTTTTTACTACTCCTAATCCATTAACTGAGCCCTGAAAGCACAAGGGCAAAGCATTAGCCAAAGTGGTATTAGTTCCTATTTTTGACAGGGAGAAACTGAAGGATAAATCCTTTATTTGAGCAGAACTAAGAATAAGATTTCATCTATGCTTAGACTTTCCCTACTGATTTCAGTGACAGAAGTGTTAGGCCATTTGTAAAAGTTTTTAGACCTCCCACTGTAGGTGCATATTATTCACAGTCGTAGCTGAAGAATGCATCAAGGACAAATTTAGAATTTCCTGATTAGCTCCCTTCTTTACCCATTTTTCCTTTGTCTGAAAGTGTTTTCAGCCATCCTATAGGCCATACCTCATTCAATGTGTAACTTCCACATTAAAGCAACTCCTTCATTCCTTGGTTCTTTTGAGACAGTTCTGTTCCTGAGCCAAATGGGATGGATTGTTTAGAGGATTTACTTTTTTTTAACATTTCCTTCTTTTCATCTGAAAGTGGAAATAGCTGTTTGTTTATGCAAACACAAAATAAATTCCATTAATTAACACCTGAAAGTCTTAAGACGCTTTTGTTTGTTCTGTACATCCATTAATATGGTAGCATGAGTAAAGCATATAGGAGCAGCAGAATTACCACAGTAGACCTTTCGGTAACCCCAATGCTAGAAACAGATTTTGCAACATCAGAGTTCAGTATTTGTTTTTTTTTCCTTTGTTGTTCTCCCTGATTTTAATTTTTCTCTGAGATTTGGATAAGAGTCCAATCCCAGCAAAAGTTGTGGTGGTTCTGAAACTGCTACGCTGAGCTGCTGTGAGCTGGTTTAGAAGTCTCATGTCCTGGGCAACCCCATACTCCATGACTTATATATTATCCTGTTGATTTTCTCTTCCTAAGGTGGTAAAAAAGCTGTTACCACCACTTCTCTCACACTTATTAAAGCATCTGTTCTTGCCTGCTCCATCCAATGTTGGGGTAGCAGCACTGAGAAGATTTAGACATGGTTGCCTCTGCTCATTTAAAGCATTTCTCTCCAATAAGCCCAGCTGTGGCTCTGCTGTTGCTCATTATTCATGAAGCCTGGGCAAAGACATGAAGATGCTCACTAAAGAACCACAGGCAGAATGATTTGTGACCCCTTTATTCCATTTGTTCACAAGATGATTTAGAGTTGGATTCTACTCAGCCTGACTAAAGGTGGGGAGATGCAGGCTTACTTATCTAAGACAATATTAAATAAAGGCTGCCCAAGGGGTGTGTGAATCAGGCTATTAGTGTGTAGCCACACAAGGGGTAGAATTTCAATTAATTCCTTGTGACCCGTCTGCTGCCAGGGAATAGTTATTAATGATCTGAACTTTCTGTAAAATTGTTCCCCCAGGATATCTCAAGCTATCTTGATCTGAGCCTAGACCATTGACAAGGTTACCCCTTGTTCTTGCAGATTGCAGATGCACATCTGTTTAAAGAAGGAACCTTAACTTTTCCTTCACCAGAGTGTACAGTTTGCTCAGGTGGCAGTCTGGTTGTTTGGCATAGTCGATTTATTCTTAAGCACTGAAGGACTTTTGAAGCCAAGTGAAAGTTCTGTGTTTGCTACTGTTTGTGTATATGATTTTCACCTTGAAGAGCAATCTGTTATGCATGCCTTGTGTTTATTCGGTTCAAGAGTCTCCTTTTTGTAATGGGTCAGACTGACTTTGTTGATTGTACTGCATCTTCTTGTAGGTATGTTCTTTCCACCCACTGGACAACACTTTTATGACTAGTAGTTAATGTAACATCAGTACAGCCAGCGCTCTAATGCATTAATGAAAATGGCAGTGTCATCAGCAAAGAATGTTTTAAGGGTAAATGGGTCTTGTAACTTGTTCAAAGGCTTCCTGGTACTGTTTTGCTTTGGTAACACATACACTGAAGGCCTTTAAATGAGGAGAGAAATAGGAAAAGTATTTTAAAAGGAAGGAGAAGTTTTACAGTACATTAGTAGAAATGGAAGTTGTTTTTACTGTTCTCATCCTGCGCTGTATCAACAGTGCAGAACAGCAGTGCCTTGGAGGAGGAGGTATGTGTGCACCAGAGGTACTTGCGTCATGTGTGAAATCTGCAAAGCCTGGAGCAAACCTGTGGTAACTTAAAACTACATGAAAACCCATGGACTGTGGAGATGAATAGCAAGAAGGAAGATGGAATCAAATATGGACCCCGTGTTTTCTGACACATGTTCTTACCATGATGTCACACGGGCTAAGCTGATCCTCAATAGGGAGCCAAATTGTGGCTGAACTTTGTGTGAAGGGTCACGAAGGCACAAGAAATTGTCTTTTTTTTCATTCCATGCTTACTGCTTTGGTAGCATAGATCCTAGGCCACAATATTTCCTCCACTGACAGACAGACCAATGCCTGACACCTTTGAAATGAATTTGCACCCTGTTCAAGGTCGGAGGTGTCATTGTTCTGCAGGTACAACATGCAGCCTGGCTTTTTAAAGGCCTAAGTGGAAAAATTACATAATGCTACTTCTCCCCCTTCCATTTAACGATGAGAAATCATCTGTGAGTATGGATGTCATGATTTAACCCCAGCCGGCAACTAAGCACCACCCAGCTGCTCGCCCACTCCCCCCCGGTGGGATGGGGGAAAGAATCAGAAAAGTAAAAGTGAGAAAACTTGTGGGTTGAGGTAAAGACAGTTTAATAGGTAAAGCAAAAGCCGCAAATGAAAGCAAAGAAAAACAGGAATTCATTCCCTACTTCCCATGGGCAGGCAGGTGTTCAGCCATCTCCAGGAAAGCAGGGCTTCATCACGCGTAACGGTGACTTGAGAAGACAAACGCCATCACTCTGAACATCCCCCCCTTCCTTCTTCTTCCCCCAGCTTTATATGCTGAGCATGACGTCATATGGTGTGGTCAGTTGGGGTCAGCTGTCCCGGCTGTGTCCCCTCCCAGCTTCTTGTACACCCCCAGCCTGCTCACTGGTGGGGTGGGGCGAGCAGCAGAAAAGGCCTTGACTTTGTGTAAGCACTGCTCAGCAATAAGAAAAACATCCCTGTATTATCAACACCGTTTCCAGCACAAATCCGAAACATCGCCCCATACCAGCTACTATAAAGAAGATTAACTCTATCCAACCAAAACCAGCACATGGAGAAGCTGGCTTGTATATTTATGTTACTGACAAGCAAACCCATTACTACTGCTTAAAAGAAAGGGCCACAATATCAGTCTAGAATTAGTAAGGTGAGTTTTAATACAATTCTGAGTGTAATTTAGACCCCAGAGTCATTGCTACAAGCTGCAGGTGTTGTAGAAAGAGCTTTTTTTCTTTTTTTTTTTCCTTTTGGCAAACTTTGTAAATTCCAACACCTTATGTCTTATGAAACATGATTGTACAGGCTGGCTGAGGGATAGCAAACACAAAACTTGGTGCTATACCAAGCAGCACTGCTTTGACAATGCTGTGCTTACAACTAAGCCTACAAATGCTGCTGCCTGCTAACTTTTGTGCTCTGAACAGCAGCATGTGTTGTACGGGATCTACTGCTACCAGAGTTCAACCCCGTGTTTACTATTTATTTTTAACTTGCAATATCCTTTTCAAAAATCTTGTCTCAATCTTCTTTTCTAGTTTTAGTAGTAAATATCAAATCATGAGATGCTGGTAATCTGCTGATGTCGGTCATTGGTGACAATATGAAGTAGTGGGCTTAATTTGGGAGTTTCCATATTATGTAAGAATGACTATACAGGTCAACAGAAGGCTCATCTAATCCAGCAACCCTGACAGTGGCCCTCAGGGGATACCTACAGAAAGGCAAGAATAGTCTATGAGAAGTCACAAAATTCTTCCAACCTTGAATATTTTTGCTTTATTTGTCACCTCATTTTTGTATCATTGAAGAATCCTGGCTTATTCTTTACAATCTTAATTCCCTGTATGAAAATCACTTCAGACCTGTGATCATACTTCTTATCCATCTCTGAGCTGCTTACAGTTCTGTTATATCCTTCCCAAGGTGAGGAAATCAGAGCAGTACGAATTTTCCAGGATGTACAAGAAACACAAAACCTCCGCTCCTCGCCATGTCCGCTCTCCTCCCTTCATTAGACTTGATTTCTTAAGTTCTGCTAAGCACTCAGCTGATGCTTGCAAGGAAAGCTAGGATATTTTTGTAAAGCCAAGTCTGTTTTTCCTCCATGAACATCGCTTTGCATTCATCTGCATTGGGTTTCACCTGCCATTCTATTGTTGAGTTACTTTGTCTTATAAAGCTCTTCTGGAATTCCGTACAGCTGCCCCCATCCTTACTATGTTAAATAAGTCTGATTAGCAAACTATAGCATGCCACTAATTAACTCCTTTTCTTTACACTTGCCTAAAGCAGACCCTGCAGAACTCCACTTGAGACCTACGTATTGTAGGAACTGACCACTTACTCTTGCCTGTTGTGTTTGTCTTTTATTCAATTATTTATCCACACCAAGACCTTCTGTCTTAGTCCTGGTTGCTTTGTTTCCTTAAAACCATTTGGTGAGAGACTTTCTCAAAAGGCTTTTCGAAATCCAAAAAGACTGTATCAACCAGACTTTTTTTTATATGCAGATTTGTTGACCCCATTTAAGAAACTTCAAAAGGTTTGTAAGGCAGAACTTCAATTTGCAAATGCCACAGTGACTGTTCCAAAGTGGATCACATTTATCCAAATGTCCACTTGACCTATTCCTTACTACAGATTCCACTAATTTGGCCTGTTCCTTCAGTGTGCCTTAGAAACTTTTTCAGATTTGTTTTTAATTGATGTCACTTTTGCTATTTTCTAGTCCTCAAGTAAAAAGCAAGACATTACGCACCGGTAATGTCTGCAGCAAAACACCTTGTTCATCCTTGAGTTTTCTTAGGTTTTCTTGGTGAATAGCTATAATTTTTTGTGACGTTTCATGGTGGATACCACTAGCAATTTTTGAGGTTTGTTACCATTCACTTTGCCAATCTATCCATTATGTCTTTTGAAGTCACTTCAATTTCAGAAAGAGAAGGGTGAGAATATAAAAACCTTTCCACTTTGTTCTGCAGTGAATACTAATAAAAAGAAACACTTTAGTTTCTCTGCAGTACTCTTGTCCTCTCCTGCATTTTACGTTTATAGTCCTATCATCATTTGATGCTGTGGGCTTTCTGGCAGTACTGCTGTTTCTGATGTATTTGAGGAAATGTTCTTTTTTTTTTTTTTTGACTCCTTTCACTTGTTGTCTCTCAGACTCTTTTTGGGGGGACCTCCATTACTGTATTTTCACGTTTAATGTGTGAGAATTTGACTGGTCTTGGTTTCTTCCTTTGGATACAACTTCAGCTTTTGACAGAGGCCTTCCCACATATAAGAACCTTTTCTGCTTTGTTTCTAGTCCAGGTTAGTTTCCCTTTGTCCTTTCTCAACCCTGTCTTCAGACCTGATACGTATTGGCTCTGTCTAGTATCACCTGTAAGTTTTTCATTCTTTTATACAGCCTGAACTATTTTTTAAGGGCTTTCTCTTTCTTTCTGTAGCTCCTGTTTTTGAAGCTGAATATAACTCCTGCGGATTTGTTGTACTTTGTTTACTCCCCTGGGAGTATGCTACTGTAATGAAGTACTTTACTGAGACTGAAGTATAGCATAATTGCTTCAATGGAATACTTTAGGATGAGATCCTGTACAACTAATGGATTGCATCTTCTCTTTTGGGTGCCCTAACCATCTGATCTGTGTTAGTCATTGGTTGCTTGTGTTATGTCCTGATATGGTCTTTCCCCTGTCTGAAGATGGGTCGTTAAAATTTCAGTTCCTGCTGCATTTCCAGCTCTCATTTTCTGTGTGATTTCTCACATAATATATTTCATTAAATGTTATTATCCTGGCTGGATGTTTGCTTGTGTAGGTAACATTGGTTTAAATAGAAGGTGGCTTTAGCATACGGCTTTATTCCCTCCACCCAACCCTGGCAAAGTCTGCTTGCTTTCTTATGAATTTTGTAGCCTGGTGTTACAATGTCTTTCTGCTACCAAATTTCCAGCATGCCTAGGATATTGAAATTATTTAAGACAAAAAATTAAATGAAAGTGAATGAGAGTCCCCAGCAACTCTCTCTCTTATTTCTTAGTCTTCTAGCACTTATGTAGGAACATGTGCCCTATGAGTTTGATTCCCTTCTTGCCACCCGAGTGAGATGTCACTCTGTTTTCCATTTCCTATGTGACTATATCTATTCTGTGACCTATCCTTTATTTGGAAATACAGAATTTCCACATTTTCATCCATTGGTGTGTTGTCATCACAAACGTGTGTTCTCTAGCACCTATTTGCTTCCCTCGCAGTTGACTCTAACAGGACATGCAGACGTCCTTAAATGACAGCAGTTGGTTTCCTGCAGTTCTGGTGAAGTCTGTCACTCTTGCAGAGGGTCTCCTTATTCTAGAGGATGTATGCTCAATTCCAAAATCGTGTGATCCCTCCCAAGATCAAAACCCCATCTGTTGATACGGCTGATGGTAGATTTTGCAGCCACAGGGACCTACATCATCTTTCTGGCTTGGATTCAGAACATATATTCAGAAGCGTATTCTACAGGTAAGAGAAAATACATCTGCCTTCCACTGGAGAGGACCCCCAGTGTGATTGTTTTCTCTTTACTGGCCCTTCAGACTTGCTCCTGCTATATGATAATACTAGCATAATTCCTCTGAATTTGTATGCCTCTCATTTTCTTTTGGAGCAGGATGGGTTTCATTTGCTTGGAGGCAAAACTATTCAGTGGTGCCCCTCAAGTGGTTGCTTCTATACCTGCCTGTTCCCACAGCTTCAGCCAGTTTAGCCACTTTAGATACCAGTGGGAAACACAAGCAGTTTGCTCTGTGAGCTTGCAAGTACTACTCTCATAAAGAGCCTATTAATACGTTGTCCATTTCATGTAGTAAACTGGGTAACCCCCCTCTTCTAGCTTGATTCCCTTCTTCATTTCTTCATTTTGAATAGATGATGGGTATAACCCATGTTGGCCACTGCATCTAACTAAACCATCCAAGCTCCTCATGTGTTGTTTTCCTCAAGCACAAAGGCTGGAGAACCTGCTGACTTTCGTTCATCTGTTGCTGAATTCCAACAGCAACCAAAGTTAGAAGAATGTTTGCAGCCATGAGGAGAGAGAAGCCCTGGGATACACTGAGGAGGGCGTGGGATCTCTGTCAATGAAGACTTGAGAGAAGGTTAAAGATAATCTCCTGGCAGCGGTTAGTCCTCCTGGGAGACAGGAAGACAGGCTGAAGTTAACTTCTAAGTTCCTACACTGTTGGATCTGTAAAGGTTCAGATAATTTCTGAAAAGAAGCTATTTCTCCCTTGTAAAGCAGCTATTCATTTCAATATATCAAAACCTTTCAGGCAGAAAGAATATCTTCCTCCTTGTGAGTAGGCAATGGTGTATGTTCAACTGGAGAACATAGAACTTAACTCCAAATTAATTTGGGAGGCTGATCCTGGCAGAAAACTATACAGCAATAAGATGTAAGTAAGGAAGACATTATTAAGCTATATTATAAAGATAAGCTGTAGAACTTCTTACCAGAAAATGTGGATACTCAGCTTTACAAAGTGAAATGTTCAAGGGGAAACTAGACAAACTAGTTAAAGGGAAATCCATTGAGAATTATTACATGCATAAAAATACAACCTTGCCTCTGGGCTACAAATATTTGCAGGCTGAGAAAGTAGTAGTGATGGGGGGTAATATCATATGCTTGTTATGTGTATATATTTTTCCCCAGTGACCAATAACAAAAACCTATTTGAGACAAGTTACTGGGCTGATGGGCCTTTCACCTGAACAGTCACAGTCATATATTGGTGAGAGGCCAGAGAAAAAAAAGGGAATTAGAGGGCATGCAGAAGTATTGATAAGAGTAATCCTCTTGTTAGACTTTCTCACACTTTACTTATTTCAATTGCATAGCCTTCAGCTACTATAAATCACCCTGATATGCAATAGCAGGTCAATTATCTATTTTCCAGTGCTATTATTAAAGATTTTTCAGAGTAAGGACTAAGTGTCTTTTTTCTTTTCATCATATAATTTTCCAGGCTCATGTATCGGATCAGCTATACAGCATCCTGGCTTTCCTTCTGAAAAGGTGCAAATGGGACTACTGACAACTCTAAAAGCAGGGTGTGAGATGGCTGGGAACACTTTAGGCTCAGAAAGGTTACTGTCGCTGTGCTAAGAATAGTCAGTGAACTGAGGAAATGTGTCCTTTTGGGATTTTAGTCTGACTGCTTGATCCTGCACACCTGTAGAAACGTTCTGATCATTTTATAAGCACTGCTTTATAAATGTATTATAAAAAGACATCAGTGATTTTGGCAGATGCTGTTTTGAAAAGAACAATGCAAATGAAATTACAAAGAGTTTCACAATTGCCATATTGTGTGAAGTACTTTCCTGGATGCTTCTGTTTGGATATTCCTTTGTGTTTATGGGAGGGGATTTAGATCATGTTAATTTCCTTCCTAACACAGCTTGGGAAAGAAACAGGTTAAAAGCAAAGTATAAAGTAGGAAAATAGCTTGAACAACAAAGAACAACAAAAAAGCAATGCTAAACTGGTGCCTAGAGTTAGTCCCAGGGGTGTCTGTGCTTGGCTGCGTGCTTAATTTGCAAGCTCTGCCAAAGCGTAAGTTGCCAAAACTCAGATAAAACTCAATTGAAAGTCTGTGGCTCAAATGATTTATTCTGCTGAAGTTTCCTCATTTCTTGTTATTTAAACATTCTGAGTTTAGTTATTGGAAAAGATGGAGCAGAAAGAATTGGGAACTTGGTCCCTTTCTGGATGGAAATGCAATGCCAGTTTGCGTGTGCACAGGGCTAGAGTATTAATAAATTCTCTGTGCCCATCTATATTCTTTTACATTGGTAAGCACTGAGATTTGCAGTTCGTTCCCAGGTCACGTTTGCAATTTGATACACTTTTCAGTCCCGCTCCAGTGTGTGCTTTTTTTTTGGTTTATTAACCCGAACCAATTT
>VYZW01016626.1:4764-28718 GCA_013401315.1 Balaeniceps rex | reverse complement strand
CCACAAAAAGATCCTCGCTTTACTCCTACATTTTCCCATCTGCAAACAACTGTTGCAAATGACTGCACAAGACAGACCTGGACTTTATAGTTCTCAGTGAAGCAATATGTCACCTCTATTTATACTACTGTGATCTTATTAAAGAAGGAAATCCTGTCAGTAGTAATCTCAAATTCCTTCAGTTATCGTAAATTAAAACTCCCTACTTCTCTCTTGCAACAGGATTTTTTTGTTTTACTTTAATGCTCATGCATGTGCCTATGTACATGCTTTTTAAAGTCTTGTGTTTTTCAGTGAAATCCTAATGGCAACTGACCACAGAAATTCTCTAAATGTTAGTTAGTAGCTACAGAGACATAAACTCAGAAAAGCCTTGACTAACCCTTGCTGATAAACATATCCTTGATGTAATTATTGCCTTAAGTCATAGGAAGAGTAGTTTTGTGTCTGTAGCAGGCAAATGGCATCTGGGAGCTCTGAGGATCTTTTTGTGGCCTTGCTACAGGGGTCTTTGTGAACTTGGCAAATGTAAATGTAAACTTTCTGAGCCTATGTATCCTTTTCTGTGAGATGATGATAGTATTTATACTCCTCCCACCTTTTCTAAAGAGGAATTTGCAGCCTCCAGTCATGAAGATGGGCAGAGTTTATTGCAGTTCCAGGTAGAGGATATTAGGACATCATGATCAATATCATACAGCAGNCTTGTCACATTAATCATCAAGCTTCTAATGATATTTTACATTGCAAAATATAGCAAAACATTTTCCATTTTTCATTGTTTTCTGTATCTCATACTGAACTCCTGTTGGCTTTGTTAAGGTTATTGGTGTTTATTATATTTTTGTAAGACAGCCAAAGCAGTAGTAATAACAAATACATTAATTCTGCCTTATTTGACTAGTCCAGATTCTCAGAGAATTTTTTTTTCAAACACAGTTAAGTGTCCTTTATTAAAAATGGAAAAGGTTTATACTTTCTTTGGGGATACCGTGATGCAAGTTTTAAGTGAGAGAAGTTGTCGAATGATAAGGATTTCTTGTACAGATTTCATGATCATAAAACATAAAGTGGTTTCAGAAACTGCAGCCAAACAAAAGGGCTTTCTATATTTTGATCCAGTCTGAATAGTTCTTATAACTCTATAGCAAACTTAAGACCAACAGAAAGGGACTAAAAGTCTTGATGATTAATGTGACAAGAGAATGAGGAGGTGAACTAAAGGCATTGCCATTGTCCATAGTCCTTGTCACAGCAGGTGATTTGTGGGGTCAAATCTACTACAGAAGAAAGCAAAGCATAAACATTGAAAATTCCCTGCCAGTGCAACCTGGCAGAAGAGGGGAATGGATTTGGATGCCAAATCGGCATGTGGATTTGATGCTGTGTGAGGACCACAAGCCACACAAGCACCTGGAAGCTGCTATTAGCGTAGCCATTCACCTGTCTCTAGCCATGGCCAGTCTCTAAATGCTTCAAAGGAATGCAAACAAATAAACAACCTAGAGGCCAAGCTATACATCAAGGGAGAAAAGGAAGTGGGAATTCCTTCCTGTCCACTATAAATATGGTATAAAAAAAAAGATCAACAAACAGAAATTATACATCCCCTTGGAAACACCAATAAATCACCTACTTAATAAGCTTTCAGTTTTAAATCCTGAACTGTCTTTTCTCTAAACATGAAAAATTCTTCTCTTAATAATGTTGTAGTCTTTTCTATTATTCACCACCTGTTTCCAAGGCCATTCCAGGATATTGCCCCCAAAATACTTAGAAACCTCTGAAATCCAGTCTCCAAGCTATGGCTGCGACATTGGGCAGCAATACATCTTATGGTTAGAGTAAAGCCTGTATATAATTCATACCATTTGTCCAGCGTGTTGAAACTAGAAGATGTAGGTAAGTGTTAAGGGCCCGCAGTCCTCCCTGTGGCCTTTGGCTCCTGTGCAGTATTCATCCCCAGAACTGCTCTGAGTGTATGGGAAAGGTGCCGCCAGGGAAACACAAAAACCTTGATTGCAGTGGTCACAGCCTTTTGGACCTGGATGAATTTCAACTCCTATCTTGGATAGGTTCAGAAAATAGTCCAGACATTACTCAATTCAGCTTCAGTGCACTCTTGGAAGAAACTTAAGTGAGACTGCTTTACCTTTTCCACTCTGGGCAGTTGTGAAGCCACCCAAGGCGATATGCACAAGTGTTATGTCATTGTTATGAGGGTCAGTGTTATGTCCATCTGATATCTATGCAATTTTTCTTGCAGGACCTTCATTCCTCATATGTTTGGGTTTTGGTTTGCTTTTTTTGTTGTGTTGGGTTTTTGTTTGGGTTTTTTTCCACTCAGTGATTTATCTTTGACTCGTAAATGCTTTAATGTGGAAGTAGTGATCCTGTAACAGAGCTTCTGTTATAACAGGGTTCTGGCGATAGCAGCAATTCTTGACTAATAACATGTAAGTGAAACATTGATATGCAGCTGCTGCGATTGCAAACCTGGGATAATAGAAGTGCTATCATTTTAAAAATTACCATTGTAGAAATAATGATAGAATAGAGAGTCTGTTAAAGGGATAGTCTCACCACATGTTAATCACAAGGAGATTCTTGAAGTATTTCTGAATGACTGAAGAACCACAAAATATTTAACAAAAAGAATTATATTGCATAGACATTGCAAAACATGAAATGGAAAACAAATATTCTGTCTCTATACACAGGGTGAAATAAAGTATTTCCTTCCCTGTGTAATTTTTTAACAAGACCAGGACAAAACACATTTTGACTGGAAGCTATATTTTGGGTTGTTGGGGACTCCAGGTCTAGAAGATACAACACGGTATCTCAGAAAACATTCTCTAGACACCATAAACAAAGATTAGATATGAATTAAACACAGTTCTGGTCAGCTAATGAGTGATGGTGCTTTTCCTTAAGGCTACTGAGGATCTGGGAGCTACTACTTAATAGTCCCCAGTAAAGGAGTACAAATCTTGCTGGGCATATAAAGAGGCGGGCCCAGCCATTAATATCTTGAAACATCATTTTAGACATGAAATAAAGAGAGATTACAAGAAAGGAGAGAGGGAGGTGGTGAGAAGTCTGACCAGTTACTCATCTCTAGCACCTGCACGTCTTGCTAATTCAGCTATGGTGGTTTGCATGTTTGGGATTGTTCAGAATGGTTAATTCATTGGTATGAAGTGAAGTCCTGTATTTTCAGTGAGCTGTACTGGGGGCCTCTCAAAATACAAACACACTGATGGCCTTTTACTTAATATATAAGGCCAAACAAACACGAAGATTTTAAAGGCTCACTCTGCTTATTTTAACTGTTATAAAACATGCTTTGCAGAATATAAAGTGGCTTCAGTAACTAGATTCTCCAGATTTTGATCCATTCATTCTGGTGCACTTGTTTCAACAGATACATCCTTTCCTCAACAAAAAATACAGCCTGATCTCTTTCACATTCTCCAGACAATAAAGTAATAAACCAAAATAAAGCCTGATACTGCAAAGTGATGAGAGCCTTCTGGGAGTGGAAGTGGCCTCCACCTCCTTTGTCTTACAGGGCTGGGTACTTCATATAGCAGCAAGACGGAGGGAGACAGTGTCATTGGAGGCAATTCACACCTTTTGTCAGAGAGGGGGAAAAGAGACCATTTTACATTATTTTCACAAGGATGATTTGGAAAGCACTTGCCCATAAGTTGGAAGCACCTTCAAAGCCTCACTTTCAAACACTGGTATTCCTTAATGTGAAGGGTATCTTGCAATTCACTAATAGCAATATTCTTGGTTGGTCGTTTCCAGATGAAATTATCAGTATATTTGCTTGACTGTGGTGGAAATCTCAGGGCAGATGTGCTTTTGAGATTAATTTATTCTGTTTTGTTGCCTCAGAGGACACAGTGGTAGCATATTACCTTGTTACAATAAAAAACATAGATATGGGAAAGTCATCTAGTCCCTCTCGCTAACGGCGCAGACTTTCCCTCTGCAACATGTTCCCTAGTGCTTTGTCCAGTCTATTTTTAAATGGCCTAAGTGATGAGAATTTCTGCAGAGGAGAGTTCACAGGCAGGCCTCTTTCCTCTAACAAAGCTTTGGATAGATAAAAAATAATAATAATGATTTTATTTATTAAGCTTTCTCTCTTTCACCCACCAAAGTCCTTAGGGTGCTAAGCAGACATCATAAAACAATTTCTTGTCCCAACCAAGCTCAGCAATGTTTCAAAGAGATCAGTAAACAAAAACCAACACTAAAACAAAAGACAGGGGAGGACAAAGACCCTAGCAGATGTGCAGCTCAGGAACAAAAGGGTCTTACAGTAAGGATTGTTGCAGCAAACCCTCTCAGCAGAACCCATAACTGTACAAGCTCTAGGGCCAAATTCAGGGAGGTTTAATTGTCAGTGCTTAGCAGGAAATTCAAGGCTCTTCAAGCGTTCTCAGTATCTCACAAATCCAGACCTACACTAAAGGAGATTTAAAAATACCGTATTTCTGAGCAAGGCTATTGAGGTAACAGAAAAAAAAAAAGACATGTCATTTTGCTTTGCTTATTTGCATTAAACCCCTAAAGTCAGTGTTACAGTTTTAACTATGTTGAAAATCTTCTATATGTATCTTCTAAATCCTGATTTACTGGTAGCTGCAGTCATTTGCCTGGTAATATTAAATGTGAGGAATGGAATCAAAAGCTTCACTATCATCAAATTCAAACAAATGTCTTCAGGAAAAAGCATTAACCAAAAGCTAAGTCAAGTGCCTGTCTTTTCCATCCATGTTTATCAATGCTAAAACCCTGCTGGTTGCTACTTGCACCCGAAGACTATTGCAACTTCTGTAGGGGGAAAAAAAAGTGTTATATTTCTTTTTGACAGAACCATTAAGGAACTCTGTAATGTTTCAATCTGTGGTCAGTGCTCTGTTTTGCTTGGCTCACTAAACCCTCAGCCTCAGCTGGCATTTCCTAAATTAACAGCACATTCACTCCCCACATTAAGACAGTCAGACAAATGGTTCAGCCTAAACTAAGCAGTTCGACACTCATGTGCTTCAGCAAAGCTGAACAGCATCTCATGACGCTTACATGATTGGATGATATCATAATCATATGATAAAAAGCCATTAGGCCAGGACCAAAATCTAAAACATAGGTCATTATGTTAGATGTAAAAAAGCGTACCCATTTAAAGAAAAAAAGAAACAAAAAAGAGTTCTGACACCAGGGAACATCTGGCTAATATTTACATCCCCTGTTTAATTTGGATGCTTCAGTTTAGTTTTCAAGATGGCAGTGTATAGAAACAAATTAAGCCAATCACTCTATCCGCAGTTTAGAAAACCAAGATTTGTTTATAGTTTCTCATATTAATACCTCATCCACTGGGCCAAAATGCCTTGTGAAAAATATACCTCAAACACACAATTCCCCTTTAGTAACAAAGCCGTAATTCAGCATAATTCTTTGTTGATGGGATGAAAAAGGGAGTCATGTAAACTTGGAGTATTGAGATGAAGAGATAAAGTTGGGCCATAGGAAACGATACAGTCTTCAGTGCTGTAGGGTTAAACTGAAGCCCATTGAGAAAGTCAACAGAATTAGCATTTTGGGCCCCATCGTACCTTACTTTAAATCAATGGGATTTTGTCACTGACACTGCCCAGAGCACAATCACAGATATGTTCAGTGTTAAAATAACATGAGCTGGATGCAAGCTTGCTGAATGAGCCCTGTGCTTGGGAATCTGCAAGTTCAATTCTGCGATGAGTTTGATTCAATGCTTATTTCCAAGAGCACTGAAAAACATGAAGCAATCCAGCGATGCATATGTGGAACTTCATAAAATATTATCTCTAAGAGGAAAACTGGCCAAGTGACAATATTCTTATGTCATAGGTAATTAGATAAGCTCCAGAACGTTCAGGTTAATAAAAGGAGATGCTGATTTCAAAATACTAGAGAGAATGCAAAGCCTGAAGTCAAAACTTTTAGTTACAAACCCAGAGGGACAGGCAGGGAAATCTTTTCATCAGGCTTCCCTATTTTTGAATGTACAAAGGATCTACCATGCCAAAATCTATTCAATATTACTAGGTATTATTGGTAGATATAAATAATAATATTAGCGTGAGTGAATTACAGTATCCAGACCCCAGATCTATCTAAACAGTCCCAGTGGTTTGGGCTGTTTCTAGTCTGTTGTTTCTAGAGGCAGAAGAAAAGCCCAAACAAGCTTGCTGAATGCTTCTCATGTCTGTTTAGACTGCCATGACAAAAACAAAATGTAGACACTCCAAAATTAGTACTAAATTAGCCAGCATTACTCTAGCGAGCAATTCACCCACAGCAGCAAGGAGCTTAGGGCTGGAAGCAAACCCAGCTGTTATTCAGAGTGCCAGCAACATAAACCTGATGTCAGGTTTGTATTGCCCAGCAAGCCTAGCTCGTGGGCTGAGCTCGCACAACCGCAAGGAAAACTGAAGGGACCCCTGTGTACCTGCAGTGTGTCAGTGTGTCTGCTGCTACCTGGCTCGCTGGAGGCTGCGGCAGAGCCAGGGCAGCGGTGGCAGAGGTAACTTCAGGAGAAGCAACAAGGGCAGCAAGCTGATGCAACAAAAGCAGCAGCAGACGATAGTGCATGTGTTGGAGGAAGTAAGGGGATAGTCCCCCGCAGAGACCACTTCCAAAGAGCAGTGTGGCTAAGATGGAACCACATTTGGCTCCCTCCACTTTCCCCATGCCTCCAACACAATCCCAGGAGACACTGCACCCTGAAGCGCTCCCTGTGCCCTCATGGCACACCTCTGTGTACGCAGCACTTCCATTCAATTTGTGTTATAAAAACGCTGCTTTTTGCTTGCAACATAGCCCTCAACTATTTCAGATACTTTGAACTGAATAACCAAGAGTGACATGATAATTATGTCTTAGGGTCACAGGGACACCCTACAGCCCAGAGGAAACCCAAGGTTGCTCTCTGAGTTGCAGGGATGCAAACTCCAGCTACGTATACTGGTAATTAAGAGTGCCTGGGACTGGTCTCTGGCTCTGAGGCCAGCTGGCAAGGAAGAACACCCTCATCACACTCCCACCAGAAGAAGGGGGCTGTGCCCAGCTGGGCTACTGGGAGCGGTCTCGGGGCCATGATGACCTCTGGACCATCTCTGGCAATTGTCTGGCAGTGCTGGTGGGCACTGCTCAGAGCCAAGGACCAGCCTCATGATGCAGCGGTGCAGCCAATCCACTTCTTTTTAATCCAACCGTCTCATTTACTAGTAGAGCTATAACCCACCAGACCCTCCTGCTCTGAGGACAGCTGAGCCTGAGCAGGCTTGGGGCCAAAGGGTGGTCCATGGCCCTCTTTTTTTTAGAGGGATAAATATAGCCACGAGGGCTATATGCTGTGGTGGATATGAGCACGTTGTGTCCTCAGTCCTGCTCTTCCAGGCAGGCAGAAGAAGGAGAGCCGTGTGCCTCCTGGTAGCACTGACAGGGGTCCTGTTTCTTCATTCATAATAAACGACAGCTCTTCAGATTTATTTAAAAAGGGGGTCACCTGTGTGCCACCCACAGTCACTTCAGTGAGCACTCACCACACTCCCACCCCTCTGAAGGCGTTGGGACGGCACAGCCAGGAGCAGCAGGCAGTGAGTGTAGGAGGTCCTGGGAAGGGAGGGCTGTTGTGCTTCGTGAGCACCAGCCCAGCACGATGGTGATTCTCTGCACCTCTGCAGAAAAAAAAACGTTTTCTCATGACACAGTGAGTGTGGGCACTAGACATATTTCTTCCTCACTGAGCCATGAGAGAGAGGTACAAGAGCAGGTAAACATGCTTCCTTACAGTCAGACCTGTCATTTTTTATACATTGATTTATACTTACTACAGAGCCAGTGCAGGAGAGTAACAGATGAAAATGGTGTACCAGCTTATACTTGTGAGGAACCTTTCATCCTATCCCAACCATCAAAAGTAACACTTTTATGAGGTAAAACCAAATTATCTGTTTCATAGAGCAGCTGTTTTAGCAATGTCTTGCTGATTTGGTGTTTAAAATCCTCTGGGCTTCAATGTGCCTTTGCAAATTTGAGTGGCCGAAAGTGTACTCTTCCATATAAAAACCTCAGGTTCTTTCTTTTTCTTTTTTTTTTTTCCTTTCCTCTGCCTTAGGGCATGATGGAAATGGAAAGGCAGAAATAGGAAGTTCAGGCCTATCCAAGTTGTTCAATCTGTGCTTCCAAAAATGCTCAGGAAAAAATGGATGGGAACTTGCAGGCAGGGTATAAAGCGCTCAGAGTGTTGTAGTAGTGATGCAGTCATTTAAAAGGCCAACTTAGAAAACAGTATGTTTCTTCCTTTGACATCCTCCCAAGAATGTCTGCATCAGCCAACTCGCTTAAAGTGACAAAAGTCATTACAGATAAACAGAGTGGATTGTTTATTTTGGAAAGGGACTGGGGCATAACTCCTCTGAGGTAAAGCACAGGGCGGTTCTTTCTTTACCTGCTGCGGGACCCAGCAGACAGGCAAGGTGCTGCATGCTTTGTGTTCAAATGACTAACAAGACCTTTGTCTAGGCTTGAACTCTCATACCTGTTTTCAGTTCCTGACATACCTCGGATCCCCCCACTGCCTGCCCAGCCTGTGCTGGAGTGATTGGATGGTGAGCCTCTGGAAACAGGATGCCACTGGGATCCGCAGGGAAGACAAAGCCCCTCAGAAAGGCGAGCAGCCTCGGGCCACTCTAATTACAAGTCCCTGCACTGCTTGAAGGTACTCAGCTGACATGCCTGAACTGTGCAAAGACCTTCAAGTGAACTATTATACAAAGCTCAATGTATCACATGGTTGCAAAGCAGCTGCTAAGTCTCACTGTAAATGAGGCACAGAGATGATAAGTCACATACTCTCATATACAATGTGTTTAAGGAAACCCCCACCCTACGGATTTTACTGCCTTAGGCTAGGATGAAACTTGGGAGGTGAAGGGGAGGGAGGGGGATGTGGGAAAGAGTTTTATGCGAAGACGTTCTAGTCTACATTAAGGATGTGTTTACTCCTAGTAGCTTTGGCAAGTTAACCATAACATGCATTTAAGTTCTTCCAATAACATCCCCCGAAGTGGATTTTTTTTAAATGTCACTTCCCTGTTTAAACCAGCACAAAACTGTATATCAAGATAAATCTTCCGTATGAGACACAGAAAGCAGTAGTTACTAACATTTGGTTTCTCCTTTGCTCACTTCGCTTGGATACGTACAAGCCTGGAATGTATGTTCTCAATTCAGATAGGAGGAGTGTAAATGATATGCACAGATATAACATAGAGAAAGACCGACATGATTAAGAATAAAAATCTGGCAAAACAGAAGACGGCAGATGATATAACCCGCAGTAATAAATATGCCGCTTGTGATCATCTTAAAAACTGATTGAATACTGTGGCTAAGACTAAATGGCTGCAGAGTAGTGCCTTTAACACACCCAAGGAGGGGGTTTCTATAATCCAGTGAGATACTGTGACTGTAGTTATTTCTGAAATCCCAGATCTGTAGAAATGCAAGGTTGGGAGGGGCCTGAAGAAACCATCCAGCGCGCTGTGCTGAGATGGGTGTTGCAGCAGGAATCAGTGTGATGCCGAAATGGGAACTCAAACCCATGAGACCTACTATTTCAGGCTCTCTGCATTGTCAGTAGGTGGCTCATCTTTTCAAGATTTCCCACCCATCCATAAAAAAAAGTAAATATATGCCTGTCAAAGTAAAAAAAAAAGTTCTGTATATCATGAAAATATTGCAAAACAATAATGCAAAAGCAAATCTAATTCTCTTTTGAAAAGGTCTGGAAAAAAAATCATGGAACTTATTTAACTAGCATGTGTATGTTTTTGGACAAGCATTCATAATCATACACTAGCCTTCTCACACCTTCTTCAATTAATTTTCAAGCAGCAGTTTTGAAACAATTTTCCCTGTGTAAAAGATGTGCATATAAAAGACATTTAACGATTGATAAGTGATAACACATTACCTGCCAAACATATATGATTCCTTAGTCTGTGTTACAAAACCCTTTGAAGCAAGGCATAGAAAGAGACAATAGTATGAAAGCATAGCAAGGAGCAGGTGATCAGAGGTTACTAGGAGCAGACTGCGAGAACTAGACAGCCCTAACTGGGCTTGCAAATCTCACTTTTCACTTTTCTCTATGGATTTGTTAGAGAAGAAAGACTCATCAGATTAAGCATAAATCTGGGGGGCATGAGAATGATGGCAGGAGATTCACACTCTAGCTGTTACGAAGGGAAAATACTTCATCATTAAAACTGAAGCCAGAGCTTTGTCTCCTTTACAGAAGGTCTCAAACCATGCTTAGCTTCCTTGGGACTATCTGAATAGTCATCCATTTGCTTAGGTGATTTGATCCTGCTCTCATTCAAGGCAGACGCATCTCCCTTCAACTTCAAAGAGAGCATGATGATACCTTCATGAACTGTTTCAATCTGGGTAACAGAGGGTTGCACTTAAAACATTTTCTAATAGAGATACTGCAGAAAGCAGAAGCAGGTCCAAACTATGTTAAAAATTCACTTTAAAAAAAAAAAGAGGCTAGAACATCCCAAAGTAAAGTTGGACAAACAGGTTTAAAACTAGCACAGATGGGCCAATGCGCCTTTTACCCCTTATCACAGACATTTATATTATATGTCAAAATAGTGCAGAATGCAGCGATAGTCAATGTTAGAACGCTCTGTCTGGGTCATGCAGATTCATCACCAGCTGAAACAAAGTGTATTTTCTCCTGGAGTGGGTCACTGTTCTCCTCAATCATCTCACGCTTTTGTTGTGTTTATTTTCAGCACACAATTTAATCTTAAAAATGCCATTTAATGAAGAATTTGTCCTGATAGTAGCAACATATGGAAGCAGCTGTTTGCGGTTCTCGTTCACAAAATGAGTTACATCTTCCTTTAAACAAGACAGTTTTTTATTTTGCTGCTAAACCTGCAGTTGAATCAGTACAAAATGATAGCAAACTTGCCTAGAGAGGTCTCCAGCTCAAAGCAAGAGTTACTGTCCATGAACTCTGCCACCCTTTGGTTCTTATTTCCTAGCACTGGACATTTGCCTGATTTGCAGAATAGCTATAACATGCAAAACATGAGCTACATTTTGGCACTCATTTCTTAATTATTGCTATTATTGTCATAAAAAAAATCTGGTGGCTGAAAATATCTTAAAAAATGTTAATGTCTGATATGTTACACATTGCCTTAGTACATTACAGCAAAAATAAAACAGATAATGCTTTGTACAGCGTGTCCAAAACATAGACCATATCTATACCACTAAATAAACCAGGGCCAGGGAGTGAACTTGATTAGTGGACTATGATCATTCATTTTGCTTATTTATTAGTACCTCTTCTGGAATAGTTTTTGCCTGTGCCAACTACCAGTTTTTAATAATAATGCCCAGGCATGACTGATGGGAGAACACATGCGGCAGAGAGCACTCCTAACAGGTAACATGGTTGAGACTACAACAGGTTAGAGTCTGTACTGTCCTTTAATGCTATCTGCACAGGCTTTGTGCATTCAAAGATCTCTACACACCTTTGCACCAAGACATGCAACACAAGCCCACAATTTTCACACTATGAAACCCTGATTCTGATGGGCAAAAACATAGCCCTCATCTTACTGAACATACCTGAAAAGAATACACTTAAATTAATAGCTATATCTTAGATCCACTGGGAAACCATATGCTCAGAGCAGATGTAGCACCACATGCTGTGTGACAGGGACAAGAGAACGGTCCCTGTTCATGACACATTTATCAGTGTAAACATAGCTATAATATCTCAGATACTTGAAGATCTTCTGGGTATGACTTCTCGGAGAGGAGATTATGTCAAATAGCATGTGAAAGGAAAATGTCATGAATAATGCTGATGCCTATACCTTTACCATGTCATTTGATGAGGTCTAGTGGATCTGGCTATGGGATATGGTGCTGTCTCTTTACAAGGGATAGGTGTTTTGGAGTCCATCTGGAGGGAAGGAATAACCAGCTAAAATGGAAGGGAGAATAAAGTACACTCTAGGGAGGCCATCAAGGAAAAATATGGATAAAGACGTGTAGAGAAACACGGCCCTAGGATAGCGACCAAGGAACAAACAATGAAAGGAGTTGAAATATGTGAGTCAGTGAGGGGTTTCAAGGAGGGTCAGAAAGGTGAGAGCTGGAAGTCCACCAGGACATCTACTCCAGTGCGGTATCTGAGGGATGCTTTCAGGATCATGGTGGGTAAGTGCAATGATTTACATAACACTGAAAAGATAGCTCCTCCAGCAATGTCATGTCCAGCAGTTTTGCAATACTCTGTAATACACTAGGTAAAAGAAGACAGTTTCTGTGGAGTTTGCTGGTTAAAATAAGCAAAGTTTAAGGCTGTGGCTCTGAATTGAGGATGCAATATTATTGTGCTCTTTTGCCATGAATAAATTGTAACTCTGCCCAGCTAATCATTTATAAATGTCTGTTTTCTCATAGGTAGGCTAAAGTAGGCCTTTAGGAGGGCATTGAAAGGAGGGAGGCTTTATACTGGCTCAAGATTGGAGACCACTTTTCATTACTGACATTCGTCACCCTATATAGGCTCTATATCTACTGGGAATTTCATAATCCTCGGAGGGAGAGGAGGTGGTGATACAGCATTTCAAGCAGGTAAAACATGAGAGAAGGTAAATAACAGAGGACTCTATCCAGATCAGATGGAAAGTTTATGCAAACATACGCGAAAATTGTGGAAAACATTTTTAACCAAAACTGTACCCACTCTGATTGTAATTTCATGAACATACATGCAATCACAAATATAAATGGATTGCTGATACCAAATGGTGTTAGCCACCTCTTAGCTATAAACAAAACTTTCCTTCTCATGCCAGTTATTTGTTGTTTATTGAGATGCTTTACCTACCCTTTTAACTTGGCTCCCTCCAATAGTTTCATCAGTTGAATGCAACAACCTAGAAATGAGAAACATTCATTTAAGTGTCTATCACTTCCTTCCCTGTTTTTGACCAGCAGTCCCAGTTGGGAAATACTAGACATGCACTTGGCTCAGCTTCTTACTGCTGTTCATTGTGAGTTTTAAGACAGTTCTCATTAAATAGATGGACTGTAAGACCTGATAATTTGCAGTAACGGCGCTGGATTCTGTGGCCCAGGAGGTCCCTTTCAGTCCCATCTGTAGGTATTACCCTGTAACAACTTAAGTATCTCCTTTCCCTTAGCTAACCTGAGTTGAAATTAAGCTCAGTAATATAAAGCACCAATAACTGTACTGAATGTTGTAAAACTAGCAACAGAAGAGAATTAGACACGTTGTTTTTTATCCTCCCCGAACCTATGGCAAGAACTCAGCCATAAGCTTTTGACAGCTTAGCCCTGACAGATCTTCCTGTGGTGGTTTCAGATGCTATCTTTTCTCACCTGCCCTGTCATCTCTTTGCTGGAACTTAGCAGTCTCAAAGCAGATTCAGCAGAAGGGAATATCTGCCTATCAGTCTACACAATACACAGTCTAGGTTTAGCTCACATTCACCGGTATCTTCCTTGCTAAGGTGTTGGGAAGATCAGATGGTGATAATGATTTTTTCATATTTGCTATCCTATAAGCACAATTCCATAGTTACAAGTATATATGAAACAGAAAAATAAGTTAATGCTCTCTGGGAAATAAATACACCCCCCTAGGTCACTGATGCCCTTTGTGCTTTAAAAGATAAACTTAAGACTTTAAATGTCTCATTTACTTAACTTTATAAAAACTTTTGATAACAATGGTAGTAATGGCTTACTACACACATAGCTGTTTTTTTTAAATAAGCACTGTAAACCACTGTACCCCCTTTTTCATAAACAAAAACAGAAGACAAATTCAAACATGCAAATAAAGTAAATGACCCTAGCATAAATTAGGAAACTCATTAACTCTGACATTGCTGAAGCTCAGGGACAAGTAACTATTTTGCAGAGCATATTATTTCATATTTCATAGAAATCAGAGAATATAGGACATAAAAGGAGCCCCAGTACTTTACCCAGTTCATCCCTGCGCTTTGAAAATACCTGCATTTTCTCTGGCCCATATTTATTTTATTCATCAGTTCTTTAAAAACTCTTGAAACTTCTAAGGTACATTGTTCAAGTGCTTAGTTATCCTCAGAGTGGTAAAAGGATTTTGGTTTTTGTGGTTTTTTTTCAATATTTAACCTGAACCTTCTTTATTTCAAATTAAAGCAATCATTTTTTCTGTGCTTTGTCAGTGGACTTGGAGTATAATTGATCACTGTCTTCTTTACAACAACCTTCTACATACTTGAAGACTGTTATCATGTCCCTCTCAGGCTCTTCTGTTGTAGACTAAACAAACCCAATTCCTTCAATCTTTCCTCATAGGTCATGTTTTTTAAACCGCTTATCATTCCTGTTGCTCTCTTCTGGACACTTGCCAATTTGTCTACATGTCTCTGAAAAAGTGGTGCCCAAAGTTGGATGAGTTCCCCAGCTGAGAGCTCAAAGTGCCAAGTAGGATGGAATTCCTAACCTCTGCCTGACATATGTCATTTCTTTTAATTCACCACAGAATAATGTCCCTGTTCCAAAAAAGACATTATGTTCTTGAGTCTGTACTCCACTATCACTCTCGACTCCTCTCTCTGCAGCACTGCTGTCTGGCCAGTTACTCCCTGCTCTGTATCTGTGCGTGTGATTGTCCCTCCCTGGAAACAGAGCTTCACACTAATCTTTACTGAATCTCATTTCAGTGGTTTCAGATCATTCTTCCAATTTTTCTCAATAATTTTTAAATTCAGTTATGTCGTAAAAAGCACTTACAGTCTCCCTCACTCTCAGGACATACAAGATTTTGTAATGACAGTAATGACTGTAATACAGTCATCCAAAACACTGACCAGAATGGATTTACCAACTACTCATTTTAATAGTGAATTACTCACACCTGTTCTCAAACACTGATTTTTCAGCCACTTTATAGTACTTTCATTTAGGTAATCTTTCTTTAATTTTGCTTGTGAGAAAGTTGTATGAGGATGGGTCAAAATGTAAGATTAATATATATCGTATCTAGTGCATCCTTTTATTCACAAGGACAGTTACCTTGTCAAAGCAAGTAATTAGAATGACTTAACATTCTTTCTCTTGATAAATGCATATTGGCTTTTTCTTATCATCCCTAAGTAATTATAAATTGACTGCTTAGTAAATTGTTTCAGTATATTTCCCAGTATTGATATGAGGCCAGCTGGACTTAATTTTTCAAGTCTTCTTTCTCTTTCTGCTTAAAGACAGACACTATATTTCTTTCTCCTCTGCCCCTCCAGGGCAACACTTATCTCTTAGTATCCCCAAAAGATACTCAGCATTGTTACAGTGGCTGCTTTGCTTGTTCAGTTACCTGTTCCTTACCTTATTGGTGAGGAAAAAAGGAACAGAGATATAACAAGAAGGTGTTTCAAATTATGCTTTCAACAAATGAAATGTAGGTATACCACTTTTAATCTTTTTATGAATAAAAATACCAAGTATAACAAGGAAAAATGTCCCATTGAGATGAGAAAACACAGATCTTCTCTCAGGACTGTGAGCAACAGTCTCTGCAGGCAACAATTTTTGTAAGAAAACTATGATTTAGTGATCTAGATCACTCCTACATTTTTGTTATCACTTTCTTCTCACTAACAGTTGGACTATGAGGTCTAAACGTCCAGTCTCCTGGCTTCCCAAAAGATGCCTTAATTAGTGGACTATCCTTCTTGACTATATTCATATTCCAGTTACTGAAATAATACAGCTGTTTCAGTTTCTACAATTCAGGTTTGTAAGAGGGGACAGTGGAAAGTTTCTGAATGCTTCAGTGTCCTATAGCAAAATCTGGTCCGATTTAATTAATCACATTTATTAATCTTTACTATTTACACTCTGTCAGTGCCAGAAGCCTTTGTTAGGGACCTGAGGCTTATTGTTTTATGTACTTCAAGTTCCTGTTGAATAACTTTTTTCTTTGCCCTCAAGTATCAGTGTAGCCTCTGAGTGAACCTAGCCGTGTTTTAATTTTGCCATTTTCTCCCTCAGTTACATTGGTAAAATGTCAAATTCTGTTTTTTCTGGCAAACTCAAACCCTCTGAAAAGGAGGGGGAGAGGAATGTTTCTGCCAGTCTCTTAAACTCTGAAAGAAGATAATTGGAAGGTGAATGAGACAATCAAAAATATTGTTTCATGTACCCATTTATTTCTCCAGATGCAAAAGTTTAAATTCAACCAAGCAGAGGCACCTCGGCTCTGAGAACTGGCCCCTTGCTCCGTGAGCATGCAAAACTGCAGTCCATGCCATTCAGTTGGGCAGGGACATATGAGACCTGAGAAACATCAGTCTTTATCAATGATCCTGCATATTTGTTGCCAGTTGCATTGTAGAGAGAGAGATCCCTTGCAGGATGCTTTAATGAAAAGAAGTTAACACAAAGAAATGTGGACAAAATATAACGAGCATTATCAGCTAGAGGACAAAGATCTTTTCAGTCAAAAATGACTTTTTTACATAACCACCTCTCTAAGAACCATGCTTTCAAAGGAAGTTCTTCTTTAACATACTTCCAAAATGATCTCCGCCATAGAAAGACTGCAGTTAAAGACCAGCTCAATTACAGAGAAACAAAATGATAAGACAGAGCTTTATGTTGCTACTGGTTCAGCAATTTTTAGCACTTAGATGATGAACACCATAAGCTCTAAAATACCAGTGCCTAATTTTATGAGAAATTAGGTACCTTTGTGGAAATTAGGCTCATTTAAACACCTTTAAGGATCTAGGCCTTTATGTCCAAACACAGCTAAAATATGCAGTCTAAACAGACTTAATCTGTAATAAGTGGAGGTTTTGTCTATTTAGGTGGGACATCATTACTGACTTTCTCTCTTCCAGTTGGAAGCATGTGGGACAATAGTCTGAATTTGCTTCATCAGAGTAAAAAGATGTGACTGCAGTCATAGGTTTGGTACCACTTGCTTATGTTTCCATTCATAAAAGCCACAAACCTCAAGCATCAAGAAGGCTTCAAAACTTTTGAGCCTAAGACCAAAAAGGTCCTTTAAAGATAGGCCAGATACCATTGCATTTGACTAAATTATAAAGCTTTTGTGACAGCTGTCCACTGTCAAAGTTTTTTGTTTACACATAACACTGAAAGCCTATAGGATTTTTATGTTAACAATGTCAAATTACTGATTTTAGATTCAACTTCCAAAGTTTCTGTCCTCCAGCAATGTCTACAGCCTGAGGGTTTCACCTAAACTCGTCTCCTGTTAAACCATGCAAGTCCAGACACAAAAAGATCATTCTGATCATCCTTAGGTAAAGATAATTTGTCCTCCTTTTTTGCTATAAATTGAAAGGGAGGAGGAACCCCAATCTGCAATACTACATTATCAATCTAGCATTTGGTTTAGCAATATTTAAAAGCTCATTTGCCTAATGATCTTACAAGTTCTGCATTGTATACCAGAGCATGAATTATGGTGCAATAATTCACACTCAGAAAACCCACTGTTTCTTGATCTTTGGCACGGTGCCTCACAGCTGTCTACCTTTGAAGTATTGAATAGTAATTTGCATGTTGTTGTGTCTTGCTATTTATTGCTAGTATTCTTTACTACAGTTGGAATGGTATGTGTTCCAAGCTGATGAATTTTGATAACCTGAATTGTAAAGCCCCAGTCACTTTGGAAACTCCTAATTTGTACTTAATAGCTCCTTTCTACACACACCTACACAGGATGCACATTCCGGCTAGAATATGGAAGCAACAAATTCTGACTCAGTCATTATGAGTAAGGACATCATAATCTAGCCCTTCACATAGGCTTTAAAAGATCTGTTGGGACTTCTGAGAGAAAAAAGTTGAAGGGTGAATTTTAGGAGACTGTGCTGGGAAAAAAATCTAGGTAGATTTTTAACATAATCTAGAAAAAAAGAAGATAAAAAAATCAGTGCATCTTGGCAAAGGCAGCATTTTTCAACACGTAGAATTAATAATTCCAAATTACTGTATCAAATCCTTTTATTGTTTCTTTAGAAGATCAGTCCTGTCGAAATATTAACGTATATATAATGTGGTTTATTTATTATAATTTTAAATTCCTCTAGGCATTTTAAATTATACCTCCCAAAGTTTTTCTCCTTACACAGACATGTATGAAAGACCTATATTAAGCAATCAACTTTAATTAGCCTTGAACGTATCACTGAAGTGTGCTCAAAGTTAACATTCTGATGTCAGGTACTTAAATTCAGTACCTTAGCACAAATTGGGCTGAGACTGTGTCCATTATAGGCTCTGTAATGCTCAGGACCTCAGCAAAAGCAGTAATTTTGTTCCAACATCCAATGCCTGGGCATCAGATTATTAAGTAGTAATCTGTGCAACCTACATGGAGAAATTTCAGCAATATCTAGAGCAGATTAGTTTGAACTCAGGTGTCATTACAAAAAAGGACATTTTCATCATATTTAATATTTGTAATATTTACCCAGGTGTAACAAACTGCAACCACACTCAATTTAATTAAAGTTTGTCATCAGTGGAATGGCCATAATTACTGGTGCGAATTAGATAAGCTCTCAGAAACCAAAATATCAGAAGCATGAGGTACTCAGAGGTAATAAATCACTACAGTTGTGCAAATGATAGTCAGCAATAAGTACCAGGTATCTACTGAGTCTCATGCTATCCAGTGGGGCTCAGAGAGTCCAGGAGAGTGCTGTTCTTAGCAGCCTTCTGGACCAAATAATAGATGTAAGTAGGAGCTGACAGCATCTTCTCTCAAGTTAGTTATTTCTTGGTGCCATATGTCTGGGACAAAATGTAGATTCAGATGAGAATTTCTCCCTTCCAGCTCCCAAGGCAGCAACAGAGCTGGGCAGTGAGAGACTGGTGCCCACACGCTCTTTCTGCCGGCTCCCTGCCTCCTCCTTCCCCACTCTGGCCTGAAATGTCAGAGGTAACATCTGGCACATTTCTGTTCTAGGGCTGTGGTAACACAGGCTCAGTTCTGGGGTTTTCTGAGCTCTCAGATCTGCAAAAAAACACATCGTGTCTGCCTGCTGCTCATGCACCGTTCTCTTTAAGACTTGATTAGAACAAAAGTCTATTATTTCATTTTGAAACTTGTGGCTTAGATCATCAGGAGATTGTCACGTGCTTCAAAGTTTGACAAAACATAGAATCAATTTATTAGATTAATTAATGCTGGAAAGGCTCCCTTCAGTAAAGGAGTCTCACTGAAAGTAAGACTCACCCAGTGCAAATAGACCTTCTTTACTGATAACCCTTGGGTTGGCAACGGGAATGCAAGACTCGTGAGGGTCACAAGGGGCACTGAATTCTGCCCTCTGTAGTCTGAGGTGTTTCATTTAGGAAAGTCCACAGAGAGCTGATACTGTATCCCATTCCCCTTACTCTACAGGCCATAAAATAACTTCATTGCCCTCTAACAAACTTAAACCCAATTGCAAAGATGAAAAACAATTTCTAGAATGTTTCCTCTGTCCAGGGCCCCTGCAAGAGCAGTGAATTTGGTAGAGAAAGCTCTAAGGAGCTGACGGACCACACCCACCGTTCAGAGGAAAGCAAAAAGAAAATACAGAAGCTTACCCCCACAGCTTTCCCTTAATCTGATCCATAATAATAACAATTAAAAAAAAACCCTTTCTGACTTCATTTTAGCAATAAATTTAAATAGCCCAATAATCAATTCTCTTTCAAGGAAGGTTTTTAACATTGCTTGTTTGTGAGTTTTTTCTATCTCGGTCCTCAATAGCATTCACACAGTTCTCTCTAATGCATTTATTTTAATGGATTTTTCTTTGGCCTCTCTACTGATCCGTTAATAAAGCTGAAAATTAAAACCAAACTTTAAACTGTTCTGTACCAGAATTAGAAACTTTGTCACATTTTGTTTTCCACTGGTTTGTTATCCCTGTGATAATTTTCTTATACAAGCTAATATGACTTAATCTTTACAGAAAAGGCTTATGACCTAGTGTATCAAATGCTTTAACAAAAGTTCATTTACAACTCCTATGGTCTTTTCATTTCCTTACAGACAGATAAGTTCTCTCTTGTCAGAACTCAGAAGGAAGGGCCAGGCAGTTGGTTTCTGCTGCAGACTTCCCTTCAGTGGAAAGCATTCATTTGGTGGCCGTGGTCAAGTTGAAGGTTACAGAGACCTGACCACAGGGATTTCTTGAGATCCAAGAAATAAAAAAAAACGCAAAAAATCTCTCTCATATTGTATAGCTTCTGGAACAGGCAGGACAAAATGCTGAGGAGATACTGGCTTCTCTACAGTTGCATGTGTGTCTGAAGACCAATTCTGCCCTGCAAATCAGCCACTTAAACACAGTCTTTCTCTCTTCCACAGACCCGCTGGTGACAGCCAGTGCTCTGGGGAAGAGGAAAAGGGCCTGCTACATTCAGCTTTGCCAAGTATGCTGTCTTCTGCTCTTTTTCAACTACACAAGGTGTTTGGCTCTTCCCAATTGCTCATCCAAAACCATTTTCTAAGGAGCATTTCAGGAGTACATGTTATTTCATGTTTCTACTGCTCCAGCAGCAATAGCAATATATATATATACACACACACATATATGTATATGAATATATGTATGTATGTATGCATTTCTGTATACATATGCACATATATCTATGTAGACTTCAACACTAGGATATCCTGTTCAACAAACAAAAGGACACCATGGAGTTTTGCTCATGGTAATAGGAATGAGATTGATAGTTCCTCAGGATAGGCGAGAAATGAAGTCTCTGCTTGGGGCCACTGGCAGCTCCTTGACACACCTACATTACCATCATGTGCTTGAACTTTGACCAAAGAATGAAAAGATTTGTAGCTGAGTCTGATACTGAAGATCCTATAAGAAACTGCAGTACTGTATTCATGTTCTTTTTCTTTGTAAATATAATGTCTAAAATCAATAAATCAATGAATTCATGGCTTGAGGGGAAATCGTATCAGCAGCCAAAGGATCTATTTTAATTAAATAACAATATCANTGTTATCCCTGTGATAATTTTCTTATACAAGCTAATATGACTTAATCTTTACAGAAAAGGCTTATGACCTAGTGTATCAAATGCTTTAACAAAAGTTCATTTACAACTCCTATGGTCTTTTCATTTCCTTACAGACAGATAAGTTCTCTCTTGTCAGAACTCAGAAGGAAGGGCCAGGCAGTTGGTTTCTGCTGCAGACTTCCCTTCAGTGGAAAGCATTCATTTGGTGGCCGTGGTCAAGTTGAAGGTTACAGAGACCTGACCACAGGGATTTCTTGAGATCCAAGAAATAAAAAAAAACGCAAAAAATCTCTCTCATATTGTATAGCTTCTGGAACAGGCAGGACAAAATGCTGAGGAGATACTGGCTTCTCTACAGTTGCATGTGTGTCTGAAGACCAATTCTGCCCTGCAAATCAGCCACTTAAACACAGTCTTTCTCTCTTCCACAGACCCGCTGGTGACAGCCAGTGCTCTGGGGAAGAGGAAAAGGGCCTGCTACATTCAGCTTTGCCAAGTATGCTGTCTTCTGCTCTTTTTCAACTACACAAGGTGTTTGGCTCTTCCCAATTGCTCATCCAAAACCATTTTCTAAGGAGCATTTCAGGAGTACATGTTATTTCATGTTTCTACTGCTCCAGCAGCAATAGCAATATATATATATACACACACACATATATGTATATGAATATATGTATGTATGTATGCATTTCTGTATACATATGCACATATATCTATGTAGACTTCAACACTAGGATATCCTGTTCAACAAACAAAAGGACACCATGGAGTTTTGCTCATGGTAATAGGAATGAGATTGATAGTTCCTCAGGATAGGCGAGAAATGAAGTCTCTGCTTGGGGCCACTGGCAGCTCCTTGACACACCTACATTACCATCATGTGCTTGAACTTTGACCAAAGAATGAAAAGATTTGTAGCTGAGTCTGATACTGAAGATCCTATAAGAAACTGCAGTACTGTATTCATGTTCTTTTTCTTTGTAAATATAATGTCTAAAATCAATAAATCAATGAATTCATGGCTTGAGGGGAAATCGTATCAGCAGCCAAAGGATCTATTTTAATTAAATAACAATATCATTGTTTAGAGGTAGTCCTGGGAACAGTTTCATCTTTCAAGAAAAAATATCACTGGAAATAAATTATTAGGGCTCTTTGATTATTTTGTATGTGGTCCTGTAAAGCAGTTATAATACTAAGAAAAACAGATTGTTAATTGTGCATGGTTTTGTGCTCCACTAATCATGTTCCCTAAGCTGACAAAGCTGTTGTGATACAGAAACTGAACTCATAAATTATTTCTTCAGTCATTGGTTTAGACTCCCTCTGCATAGGAACTCATGCTTCATGCTAGCATACATGTAGAAAATAAAATTTGTGCTTAGAAAATAGAGCATTCAGAAGATCATGTGGTGATAAGTAATTAAAGAGCTAAAAATGCTAGATGTTTCTGTAGGAAAAGAAAAAAATTAGCAACTTTTGCAGGCTTCAGTTTCAGAGCAAAAAAAATCACAGCAGAGTCAAAACTATATCAGACATCCAGACATTCATATTTCAGGACATTAATTCAATTTTCTAAACTGTGATTAGCACATATTTTCTAACTAACTGGTTTAAAAAAGGGATGTACGCTGCTACCAGTGAGAACTTCAATGTAGTAGTCAGTAACAGGGTAACAAGAAATATATCCTACTGTTTGCAGCACTGTATAGCTGATCTTGTGCCTGAATGGGATATTTTTCCTCCTTTGAAGTATCAGGTTCAGCGTACACCTTTCAGGCAACACATGCAACCACTTCCGGGAGACAATCAAGGGTTTGTGTTCTTTACTGAACCTATTAATAGCATTTCAGGTAAAGAAGTTCATACTTTACAGTGCCTGAGTGTCATCTACAATGAGTTTCAGCAAGGAGCTTTCTATGGGTTTTCAGTTTTTCCTATTTGTTGTTGCCCTTCCCAGTGGTGAACTCAGTAGGAAGGGAACTGCACATTGGGAGCCTGAGTGTGTCACATGTTTCTGAGAGAAGGGAGGAAAGGTACTTTATATATAAAACCAGGCGAGTTTCCCCAAACGTGTAGTTGTGATCACATCATTTAAACCCTCGGAAATAAGAAGACCCTTTCCCCCAGTCTGTGAATGAGCACAGATGATGTACAGAGCGGTATGAAAGTAAGGAGTGAGGTCTGATGCAGACTGAGGAAGGGGCATAAACATTAGTAAAACAGCATAAGCGTTAGTGAAAAAGACTGAAGGATGAAAAAGGCTACGAGAAGGTATGACAGGAGACATTCAAGAAGTGTGGTGTTGCAAGAGAGGAGAGTGACATTGTGGGCAAAAACCTGCTCAGAGCAACAGCGAGAATCCAGAAAATGCAGGAAATCCCTGGATCCACAAAGGGGCAAATTTTAATAGCAGGATGATGGGGAAATGGAATATTTTTACACATCTACACAGGAAGAAATCTTAATATTTGCAAAAAAGCTATAAGTGTATATGAAGGAGACAGGAGAGTAAACAGAATAGTTAAACATTTAAATACCCCACGTACCACTATGAGTAATTAGAAGTTTTGCTAGAAGTGATACCAACAGAAAATACATCAATAATATGATTGGTTTTAGACATACTCAGCTGTACCAAAATGAATACAGAGAAAAATCAAGAAATGAAACAAGATTAGACTGGACTATGCCCCTGTCCTAACCTCAGATGGAGATAGAAGTGCAACATTAGTTTGTTTAACACAGGAACAAGA